>JAHREE010155708.1:0-46373 GCA_033628505.1 Tringa tobata | reverse complement strand
CTTTACTGTGGGTGTCAAGTTCATCAGGGTGTTTCTGTTGAACATATTGGAATGCTTAGTTGGAACCCAGACAGGAAAATAGAATAAAATGCTTGGGGTGAACTAAAGGATAGTCCCGAAAAGCAGAAAAGAATAAGGTAGCAATGGGGGCAGAGTACATCCTGGCCCCCAGAATTTGAAATAACTGGAATGAAATAAGGCTGTAAACAAAAACAATATGACCATAAATCTTTCATTCTATTGAAAACAGTTTTGCCTTGGTTATGATTTCTTCCTGCTGTTTCTAATTACATGTGACTCTTTTGGGGAAAAAAAAAAAAAAAACAAATCAAATCCACAACAAATACCACCCGAACCAAAAGAACCCCCCTACCGCCACCCTAGAAAAACCCATCCTAGCATGGATCACTGCATTCAGTTTTGGTCACAGTTCTTGAAGGGAAAATTTCCAGTCCAGCCCAGTCCAGCCACTCAGGTCAGCCCAGTGCTGAACAACTGCAGAAGATGTTCTGGGTGGGTATCTCCTATGTCCAGTCCCACTATCCCGCCTTTACAGAGCAACTAGTTCAGGGAAAGGCACTCTCATTTGGCTATCAGTATCCACAGAGAGAGATTTCATAGCTACTGCAGACAACTTGTTTCCGCAATACTTTTTCCTGTTAATTTACCCATGTGGATGGATTCTAAGAATAAAAGAATGGAAAGCTATTCTTTGGAAGGGTAAAAAAGCGGCTCTGAAGCCCAGTTAAAAGAAAAAAAGCCCAAACCTTTCTCTGACAGCTGGAGTTAGCAAACAAGCAGGCTCACCCTTGCAGGCTATTGCTCTTTTGGCTGCTTTTTCTCTGATGGAAAGTGGAGGGCAAATAAGTATTAAAAAAAAAAAAAACCACCCCCCAAAAAAAACCAAACCAAAAGAAGCACAAAGAATGTAAATAGTTTCTCTTAAATGAGACCCTAGAGGCAGTGGCACAAGGCAGTTGCTTCTGTAAAGGAGCCAGAGGTATGTTGCTGGAGAAATATGCCTGTGTGCCTTGTTCCTCTTCTCAAAGGAAACAGAGATTGTGTGTGTTTTAAAAAAGCATACAAAGGCTCTGACAGACAGGTCCTGTCAGTTTTACCTCTGATGCTTTAAGCGGCTACTTTCCCCATCTATCTTTGTCTCTGAAGAATCTTACTTTTCCTGTCAGCTCTTCAGCTCCCTCTGTTCCCTGCCTAAGGTACTAGCTGCGGTATTGTGTTTGCTGGTGAATTAATCAACTGCAGCAGACGCTGAACTATGACATTTGAGTAGTTTTACAGATTTGCTTTTATTGACTGTTACGGGGGAATAGCTTTTCATAGAGGGGAGGACTGTAGGTGATAGTAACTTTAATCAAGTGCACCCAAGTTCAAAAGATCTTATGTTCAAAGACATGAAGACCTGCAATTGATTTTTTAGCTGTAAATGGGGAAATACTCCACAGATCCCAAACTTCTTTTTCATCTCAAAAACGAGTTTTGTAGTTTAGTTTTGTGGTTAAAAAGTTTTTCAAGCCTCTAAGAGAAAATAAATCTGGAAGAAACAAGCAGTATACTGAAATAGAAGGTTAAAAATGCATAGATCCAAAAGAATTAAAGAAATTACTATCTGCTTTTTAGGTAATGGTGCTGCAGTTAAGATACAAAACCAGCAATTTACATTAACATTTCTGAAAATTCATTTGGAAGGAGGCTAAAACTAAAACAATCAGAATAACTTTAAAAATGTTGTAGTTGCAAGGATTTAAGAATCTCCTGTTGCAGAGAAAGCAGCAACAAAACAAGAATGTTGATACTAGAGTATGGTCATCAAAACCCCTAGCATTAGACAAATCAGAAGACATGTTGTCCTTGCTGAAAAGCAAATGAGGTAATTATGAAAACACAGCTACATCAACAAAAATCAGAAGACTTGCTAGGTAGAGTTGGTCTTAAAAAAAAAAAAAAGTCATAATTTTACAGAGCTGGAGAAAAAACCACTTACTCAGAGCAATTTGATATCAAAAAGTCACTGGTATCAGTCATCCTGCATACTGATTTGAAAAGTATTAGTTGAATTAAAAGTAATTCTATTTTTGAGGTTTTATAATGCTGCTGGTTGCCTAGCAAGGTATTCAGCTCTTTTTTCAGCTCTTTCAGTCAAGCTACCTACTACAAGGTCATCTGCCTCTTTGCTTTAAAAGATAGCCATTTTACCCTGCTTCTCAACTAATATTTTCTAGGCTTTCAAGTTGTTTTCCTAGAGGAGAGAAAACAAACCACTTTATGACAGAGTGCTGACAGACATCCAAACAAAACTGCAGCACGAGAGATCTCTCAGTACTAGTGGAGAAATTCAGAATTCTTTTCTGAAATCGATAATTTAAAACTAGATTTGTGATCTTTTGCTGAACATATCTTGTCATTTACAAATCAGATAGCCTTATTTACATTTAGAGAAGTCAAGGGGTGCTTGCTTCTAATTGAGAACAGCTGTGTATTCCTTGCTGTGGAGGACAATGATATGCTATGTGCTAGCACTTATTTTAAAGCTTATAACGGTATTCAGTTGTCGTTCCACAAATACTATGATGCTCAAATGCTCAGGGCTAGATTTTGCTGTTTAAAATTCTGTGTCCTAGTAGGTTCCTGATTAAGCGCTGGCTTTGTGCAGAGCCCAGCAATACGTCGTATCGGGGTTGTGAGGTCTGCATGGCGATTTGTGATGTTCAGGCTGGAAAGCTGAAAGATATAAAGCAAATTAGAATCACAGAATGCTGGTAGATTGGAATAGATGTCTGGAGGTCATTCTGACCAACCTCCCATTCAAAGCAGGATCAGCTTCAAAGTTACATCCAACTTTGTCAATACCGTGCAGCAAAGATTTACACAGCCAGAATAAGAGTTCTGACATTCCTTTGATGTAAAGCTGCTAAACAAGTCTTGTTTCACATACTCCATCTGTGAAGCAGACATAATTCTTGCATAAATACCTGTAAATTATTTTGGTCTTTCTGGGTAAAATAAAAACTCTAGACAGGAGTGGTTTACTTCAGTTCTAGGGTAAAATTATTTTTTTTTTTTTTCTTCTATTGTTGAAGTTTTCTTCTGTGGAGGAAGTAAAAAAGAAATCTTACATTTCCTGACAGTATCAATGAGGATTGTAAGTACTGCTGATATCCTTTTCATTCAGTAAATAGGTCAGATTTGCCTTTCCTAGGACTCTTGGTACTCAGAGGTTGAATTGCCCTTTTTTGCTTTTTAGCCACTTAGGGGAGATGCTGCGTTTGTGACTGCAAAAGTTCTGAAAGCTTTTATTTCTGTTCAGTTCATGAAACTATTCACATCAGGGAGAGCAGAAATACGATCTCATGACATTATTTATATGAACCTGAACAAAAAGGTCATATTCTAACTGTGCTGATTTTAGTCTTCTCCCTGAACACTGATAAATAATTAAGGAGACCTGAATAGTGCATGTCAGTGACAATGGTTGAGCAGGCATCTAAATCCAAACAAGAATCCCCACGCTGGAAGCAGAGTTGCAGGTATTGACTGGGCAAAAGGTTAGTTCTCTGGGTTCCTACAGTACTGCTAACACAAGTTATAAGTCTTCTACATGTAGCAATTAATTCTCCAAACACTGCCTGAAAGCCCTTCTTGTTTTACTAGCCTTCGGTCCTGTTGCAAAGATGAGGAAATCCACAGAACCTAATTTGATTAAGATCATAATGTCAGTCGATGACAAGAATAGAGAAATATTGTTATACCTTCTGCCTTGTTCTAACCCGTATTTCACCCTTCTAGAGTAGATCGGCAGAGCAAGGCCAGGGCAGGCATATCAACTGGCACAGAATACGGGGGCCAGGTATGAAACCCAGGGATTGTGGCAGATGTGAGGTACTTTGAACAGCGGAATCAGGGCAAAGGATGCCAGAAAGATTGATGAGGAAGCACCTTTAATACCTGCTACTCACCTTCTTAGTTTTATCAGCAACAATTTTTTCGTGATCTGGCCATGACAAATCGGAGTTCTGAAAGATAGCTTAAATTTCCTTCCAGGATTTTTCAGTTTGTTTCTTCTGCTCCTGAGTTATGTGTCTTCTCACCTTCTATTTTGTTCTTTCTGATATTTGCAATATTTCTGAATTTCTTTTCTTCTGGTAATTCTAATTGTGCTGTTCTACTTCCCCTGCCAACTCATTAATGGCAAGACTTGTAGAATACGTCAGGTTTGTCAGGAATAAGTCAGGTTTATGCTTCCTATAATTAGGCAAACATTAAAGTGTAGATAAAATTCTTGCATTTCCTGAAGCCCTCCTCAGGTCAATAAACAGGAGTTTTATCAATATTCTTTATTTGCTTTCCATCGATCGACTTTCAAAAGGTTCAACACAGTTCAGGCAAATCTGGCCATTAGTCTTTTTATTTCCCTCATCTGGATTTTTATTTTCTGGTGACTTAATACAATACTATCATGTACGTGTGAATTGAAACCCCAAAAGATTCTATTAAATAATTTTTAAAAATTCGATTTCTTATTACCGCCCTCCCTTTTTTTTTTTTTAAATATGTTTTAAAGGATGATTGGCTGCAATTTATAACCTATGATGTTTCTAGATGACAGCTCACTTACCTCCTGCACAGGAAATGATTTAGTTCCATTATTTGGCCAGTAACTAGAGCTGAATTTACAGATAATAATCACATGATTTCTTTTTGTATTTCTTAAAATATATTTGCCTTTCTTTTCTCCTATACCTTGGTATCTCTCAAGGCATGCATGTCTTGAAAAAGAAATACCTATCTCCTGAGTTCAGAAGTTCTTAGGTACATATGGTCTTGTTTAGAAGTTCTCTCTTACCTACAGTCAATACAATGCATTAAGTATCTCTACCCACCTGATGACTTGGCAGTTCTGTTCTCAACTTGCCTCACAGAAGACATGCTTTTATAAAGCAGTGCAATATCTCAACCATCTGATGTGCTTCATTGATTTCAGCAGCTTCCTCATTTATTAAGTCCTTCATTGTGTCCAGTTGTATTCTTTCCATGATTTGTTATAACCCATCCAATTTTCTCTTAACTGATTTGATTGCACTAATTCATTCTGCATTTTGGCTGCCCTTCTCTTTGCTGCAGTAACACACTGTGTATTTGTATTCTGTTGCTTCCATTACTCAATTTTGTTTTAGTTTTAGATTCACGGTTAGTTCCTGATTGCTTCCTATTCCTTGTATTCTTTTCCAGATTCTTTTCTATACAGCTGATAATATCTCTGCTTGCAAAGGAGTGTTCAGAAAATGTTCCCTTTCATTTTTGTCAAACCTAAATGAGAAATTACAGAAATGCCATTTTTTTGACAAGTCAATGGAAGTCAATACTTCCAAGTGACTAGCACCCTGAAGTAGAAGTTACTCTAGTCAGTCTGAATGTATTTAAAACTCAAATGAAATAAAGAGATACTAGTAATTGACTGTCTAGTTGGGGCATGGCTTAGTCTATTGATCATGCGTCTGTATTTTTTTCCCTTGAAATGCATTCAGGTGTATTTGCCAGTTATAATAATAGCGTGCTACTTTTTGTACCAGGTGTTAAATTAGGTGAGATCTACACTGCCTGATACTGAATAGCTTTAATATTGTATGTTACTGAAATGTAGAGGGTGTTAACAGGGCAGATGGACAGCTACTGTACTGCAGGTGCTCACTCCAGGG
Organism: Tringa tobata; assembly: GCA_033628505.1. Lineage (NCBI taxonomy): Eukaryota > Metazoa > Chordata > Aves > Charadriiformes > Scolopacidae > Tringa > Tringa tobata. The sequence goes on along the minus strand of JAHREE010155708.1, from coordinate 40,659 downwards.
GAGGACAAAAGGTCAAGAATCTACCGCAATCCTTTCACGTGTTTTATAATTTAGGAGAGCTGCTCAAACTCCACCTGGGGTTTAATAGGAGCGCTTCAGACCCAGACTCCCTGTCTATAGCCTATAGGGAGAATTAGTTATTACTTTAAATGAACTGTCTATGCTGTGCTAAGTATTGGAGCTGGGAACTTGTCCTCAGCTGATCCTAAAACCTAGCAGGCGCTGTGACTTCTATTGAATTAACAGAGCAACTGCTTATCATCAGACACCTATTGCTATGTCTCTATCAACTGAACCCTGTTGAATCTGCGTCTGGTATTCTATATTGGATTTCTTCCATATTTTCCTTCCTTCCTCCCTCCTTCATCACCTTTCTCTGAACTGAACAGATGAGATGTTAGCATTGTAACAGCCAGTGCTAAGGCAAGACAAGTCAGGACTGTGGGATGATAGAAGAGGTGTGATTGTTATTACATATTACAATTCTGAATTTGTCATATCAGCTGTGGACGCGGTTGTGTAAAACTTGGTGGGGAGGAACTAAACCATTGCAAAACTGCAGGGTGAGGTACTGTCTCAAGGGCATGAGTAGACAGCTCTGGAAAGCCTCTCTTAAAAAGCTGATGTGCTTGGGAGAGTGGATTACAGAATGAGCACCCTAAACAGAGCAGGTTTCTGCGATACAGAGAATACCAAGATCCAAATGAAGACCTTCTACGTCACATTGATGTTTGCCCTGGTTAGGCACTTAGATTGCATCATGAACCACCCTGGTAGATTTGTGTTGACATCTGTCTTCCTTTTTGCTGTCTGAGCAGATTGTGCTCAATGGAAAAGGACTTGGCTTTAGAGTTTAGGAAAGTCCATGGTGACAGACAGCAACTTGAAAGGGTTGATACACTTTCTTTATTTCCTCCCCCCCCAACTAATGAGTTGCTTGAATGTTTGAAGAGTGACACAAATTCTATACAAATTAGCAGAATAGATGAAAAATGAGTCTCTTTAGATTCCAGCCAAATGTTAAGCTTAAGCTTCCTTTTGCTTCATTTCACAAAACTTCCAATTAAATGGGACACTGTCAGCACCAATTTACTATCTTAAAGGAGTGTGTTTTAGCATCTCTGTCCTGTAAACAGTCAGTTCACTTTTTCTTTATTGTGTCTGGAAGTTTGCAGGCAAAAGGAGATAGTTGGTTGCAAGTAAATACCCAGGGAAAGGGGATTTGGTTGTGTGTTACCTTCTGGAGATTCACAAGTCTGCTCTGCATCTTTCAGCTGTTATCAGAGGGTAAAGAAAGGTGAGAAATGGAACTATGAGAGACTTTACCTTAGGGAGTCCTTTCTAAACAGGTTCAATTTATGTTCCTAGCATTTCTACAGGAATGGGCACAATACCTCAAAAATGACTTAATTCTGAAAAGACTCATGTCACTGTCTTCTTACGCCATTGTATGTTGATGAGTGGGAGGCTGGGAAGAGATGGCTGGAGTATAGAGCAGATTAGACTCATTTAGCTGTGGGCATTCAATTAGGGAGATACCTGTCAAATCCACAACTTCTAAGTTAGGCACCAAATTTGATACCTAAAAGTGCAATTACTCTGCTTTGTGGACTCCACCGTGATGACTTATCTTCATTGTCATCCATGAATCATAAAAAAACTTACTGAATATTTGCCCTATGAAAAAAAGCCAAAAGATTTGAATAGAGGTGAATGCAACGTGGTTGTAAAGTTATTCTAGTTTTTATACCATTTGTAGGAACAGACTTTATATTGTTGCTGTTTATAACTAAGATACAATTGTCTATAATACTTGATACAATTATTTATTAAAATCCCTACAGGAAACTTCTTTGTATTATAATATTATATACACAGCCTGGGTCAGTAAAACTGTTCTTTCAATCTGTGTGAACAATTTTATCATTTAAAGCGTTCTCATACAGTTTTTAGACTCTCAGTCAAACTAGTTTAATTTAGTCCAGGTATGAACTTCTGTATTCTATAAATCAGTCTTCTTCCCTGGGTATCTTTGCTCTGCAAGTGAAAGAGAAGACATCAGCTTAGATATGCTTCTAAAATTGGCTTTAACTGCTGTTCTACTCCATGTGAGAAGTCAAGTTTCTTTAATACCATAATTTTACCGAATCTCCAGACATCTCTGAACATAGTTGCTGCACACAATGCACATCATAGTTTTGGTGTTCAGCTGCTTGAAAGCCAAAGTAAGAAGGTAGTTTGTAAGTAAGATGCTCATGTTGAGGAATAAAATTACTTTTTTAGACTGGTGGAAGGAAAACTTTCCATCTTTACGATTTAGTGCAATTTGTATTTCCTTTCCCCAGAACACTGTTAAATTTTGGTCTGTTACTGGTCTTATATTGGCTTGCACCAGTTATGTATTCCTTGGAGAACTAGATTTGGGAGGAAGCCTGTGGAGAGGGAAGTTGGAAACGCTTTACTGGCAAGCTGAGTGGGTCAGACTGTTAGAAGATGACACAGAAGAGATGGGATAGTTATACGAGGGGTAAAACATGCCTAAAAATTCAATGAGCTACATGGATATTACTTTCATTTGTTTATGACAAATGCCAAACTTACCATTTGACATACAGGTTACATAGCAGCTTAGATGCCTACCTTTCTTTTGTTTGTTTTTTAAATTGTCTACGTTGTCTTTAAGAACACATAAGTATAGTTCACTTCTGGCACATTTCCATAAGTCTGCCATAACAGAATGTTAAAAGGGGAACTTCAACAGGAAGCACCTCTTGTACTGATTTTTAATTTTTTTATTTCAGTATTGAAGAGAAATTACAGGACATGGAATTTCAAGTGCACAAAATATCGCTAAATAGTGCCCAAATATCACTAAAAGTTGTGGCACTGAAAATTTTCTGTTCTTCTCCCTTAGATTTTCTTAGCAAAACCTAAATAAGAATTAAAATGGGAAGAGATGTGCACTTTACAGCTGACCAGACCTGTAGTACCTGGTAGTTCTGTTTTTATCGTCGCGGAGTTATCTGCTTGCCAAGTCCCTTGCAGATGGATGTTGATCACTGTTTCTGTGATGTTTATTACCGCAAATGCTGCTGTTTGATGTTCAGCACCATCCTTTAGGTTGAGGTCAGGATTTGAATGAACAGCAAATAGGTCAATGTTTGTTTGTAATGCACCTGCTGCGCACAGGATAGAAACTTTGGTCAGCCAGCTCTCTTAATGTAGGAGAAGGCCTTCATTACCTAGGCAGAATTAAACTACAACAGAAAGGTTTTAATAAGAAATTATTGCTAATTCCTAGATTCTAGGCATTACTTAGAGGATGGAAAGCAAAGGTTACTGTGACATTCTGAAAAAGGTGATGTGTGAAATATTGCGTGAACAGTTGGAGGTTGTTACTTAGTGCTGAATCCTTACTTGTGTTATATAAACTATCACTTAGAAATGCCTCTGTACCAGAGAAGGTGGAAAATGGGTTACCAGTTTTTAAAAGGACTTTGGAAAAGATGTGGAAAACTCCTGACTGGTGAGTCTGATGTCTGCACAGGGTAGTGAAGCTGTAGGTAAATACACTGTATTCAGGAAGGGCTAGTGTAGATTCTGCAGGGGACAGTCACGTCTTGGAACTCTGCTGTAGTTCCCTGAAGGAATCACTGTTGTGTGCTTGACAAAGGTGAGCTAATTGAGGTTGACTTCAGAAGGCCTTCAGAAATCCCCACAAAATACTTAAAGAAACCAAACTGCCATGGGATAAAAGGAAAAGTCTTCACATAGATTAGTACCAGTTGAAAAGATAGGAAACAGAAGGTAGAAACAAATGTTCAGTTTTCTTCAGTGTAGGATTTTCATAGAGCAAATTCCACTGAGATCCGCATTAAGGCCCATGCTATAGAATGTAAACAATCTAGGAAAGAGAGTGAAGAGGGAGGTATCAACACTTGCTGATGGCATTAAGCTGTGCTAAGCAGTAAAAAAGAAAACTCTCATGACATTGAGTAATAAAATGGCAGATTAAATTCACTGGAGAGAAAGGTAAAGCAACACAGGTGAAGAGAGCAATTCTTAATTTTATATATGTGACAAAGAGTTCTGAATTAGCTGTTACCAGTCAGGAAAGAGATGCTGCAGTTATGAGTATTTTTATGAAAATGGAAGAGTAGTGCTCTGTGGCAATTACGAAAAAGCAGGTAGGTGTTAAGAATGATAGAGATGGAACAGAGAGCAAAACAAATACCGTAACTTACCAGATCTCAGATGTCAATAGCAGAAAGAGAAACGAGGAAGATTGACGTTACAGAATGACTTCCACATGAGAAGTGACTACAGACCTAATGACTCTACAGTCTGTGAAAGTCTGCTGCTGGGGAATTGAATAGGATCTGTAAAATGACGAGTGACATTGAGAGAACAAATAGGATCCATGCGATCATAGTCTTTTCTGGTCTGTGAAAGAAGGGCATTAAAAGGAACTATCAGGAGCTTCATATCAAAACAAACAAACAAATGTGTTCGCTTAGTGTGCATCTGAACTGTGGAGTTTGCTGCTGAAGGATGTTGCGCATGCCAAAAGGTTTGGGCAGGTTAAAAGCAGTAAAATAAAACCCAGTGATAAGAATGCTAGCTGAGGAAGTTAATTCCCCAAGACCACTGGAAGCCGGAGGAGTACTGGGGTACATCACTGCGTGTTTGCTCTCTTCTTGTGCACTCTTTCCTAAGCATTTAAGCACCTACTATTATACCAGTACTGGAGAGAGTAAATGGACTATTTTTATGTTCTCAGATACTGAAGATTGCAGAGTAATTTTTGTAAGCTGCTAATTTGTGTTTGTACAGTATATAACTAGCTAGAACCTAAGCAAGCCCCTCTGTGTAAACTAGCATGTGGTGACATTAAGCTAGAGAAACACACAGATGCTATATTGTGGGACATGGACAAACAAGAACATGACACAGTAAGATACAGAAGACGTGTCAAAATGGTGAGGCTGTGACTTAAGGTTGAATTCTACAGTGTTTTCTGGGGTCTTATTCTCAGTTAAAGTATCTAACTTATATGATCAGGAAATTTCTCAAACTAAAATTAAGTTCAGAGGTGTTCATGCAAGAAAGAAAGGGAGATTTTTTGTCTCCTACCCTCTGTTAAACCTATGTAATTCTTTTGCCAGTACAGTTTTCTATTTCAGGTGACAGCATCTTTAAGCATTATGCTTGCTGAAGGGAACAAATGTGGGGCTCTGCCGGTAATCAGAGCTGGGGAGCAGAAAATTAGTGAGAAGCATGCTCCTGAGAAAGTGTAGGCCATAGAACAGCAGAAGAGAAAATATACCAGTTCCCTGCTAGCACCTAGATTGTCTACAGGATGTGTAGGCTTTGTTGTTTCTATCAAATATGAAGCTACAAGCGTGTTCTTCCAGAGGGGTAAATAATTATTTTTTTTTTTTACAGGGAGGGTGAATCTGTTTGACCTTTTTGGAGGAGATGGTGTATCTGTGGAATTGATGTGGTATTAATCATAATACTGTCATTATTATATTATATTACTTCTAATGTTCTGGACATGGAAATCTTCTTGAATAGCAGGCTTTTTTTTAAACTCTACGCGTAGGACAAAGGTGGATGAAGTTGCCCTAGGTGATAATGGAAGCAGCTGCTTTGACCTTTGGGTGACTAGAGGCCTTTCTAATGACTGAAGCCTTGTTTTCTGCCCGTTTTCCTATTCTGGGCAGGTAGTGTGATAGACAACTCACCCTTTTAAAACCCTTTTTTTTTTTTTTTTTTTTTTCCCTGGGAATCATAAAGGTAATTTCGAGAGGGCTAGGATAGCTGCTTTTTCTTCCGTTGCATGAATGTTTATTTCCCGTGGGAAATGTTCACTCCTTCCCTTAGGTGTCACTGTTTATTGCTGCTAGACTTCCACAGGCTCCGTATTTGGCTGAATGGCAGAGTTTTGCTCCCTACTTCAGGCGTCTTGGCAAGCGTAGTGTGTATAGCCTGCTCTGCCAGTCTGTGCTGCCTCACATCCTCGTCTCCCTCCTACATCAGAGAATAGCAGTGACAGCCTGTGTGAGGCTGTTACCAGAGATCTATATTAGCGCCGTGTTATAAAAGATATCTTGCCAGTGATTTCTCAGTGTGGGTTATGTCTTAAAATGGGGTGAATAGTTGTATATACTTACTTGCTCAAAAAGAGCGCTATTGCTAGTAAGCATGAAATTTCTCAGAAAGCTCATTTGTATGCCCTTAAATTTTTCATTTTTTTTTCTCTATTTGGTTTTACTTCAGAAAAATTTAGATTCTGATGATTTTTTTTTTTCCTTTCTAGGTCAAATTTTCTTTCACATCATTATTTTTAAAAAAAAGTTTATGTATATTACTGATGGAAAAAATATTGCTGTCAGCACTTAGCATTTACCTAAGAATTAATTCTTATCCCAAACCATCTATCTGATGGCTCGTGTCATAATACTGACTTTTAAGCAACCCTGTTAATTTCTTCCTGCTTCATGGGACTACTGTATACTCTGGCATACAACTTCAAAACTTGTAAAAGTGCCAAGGAGAGAGTTATTTTACCTGCCACGATCCATCTATTCCTACAATGAATGTCTAACACTGTCACACCAGGAACGTTTGGCTATTTACAGTTGTGTTTATTAGGTCTCATTCATTACAACTGAGGGATGAGGAGGTGTCCTCTAATTTCTTGCAGTTTCCATAGCAGACATCTTGTTACTAAGTTTATACTTGCAGAAATCATAATTATTCTTACAGGAAGTGCAGAAATCTAATAGTTGCAAAAGTTGAACTACCATACATAAGAAGTTTACGATATTGAATATTTACAACATTATATAAAAATATAACTAAAAAAAAAAGCTAATGAAAGAAGAAAGAAGTTGTAAAGGTCTAGGTGATAGTTTTGGATTTTTATTTGTTTTAAGTTGTGAAGGTATTAAGGAAAATTTCAGTAAGGGCAGAGTCTCTTGTTTTTAATCCAAGAGTGACCTAGAGTTACGGGGAGGGGGGTGAGGGGAGAGTAGACCAGACTGGCTAGCGGATTACCCAGGGAAAACTCTGGTATTTTTAACCATGCAAATAGCTAGTCATCTGTTTTGAAATAAAGAGGATTACTTTTGCTTGATAGCCCTGTGTTGTGTTTTTACTCTGCCCGGAGTATGAACTCTGTGGTTTCCAAATAAGGGAAAAATGGTCTTAGATCACATCATAGCTTTAACTCCAGGAAGAAAATGCTGTGGTCATTTACAATGCTTAATCTAGGTTTTGGCAATTGTGTGCATGCTAGGTCACTGATGACTATATAAGCAAGAAATGCATCATGGATTTCTACATTTCTTATATGGGAACTTTCATCTTCAATAAATGGAAAAGAAAGAACAAAACCCACTTTTCTGTCCGCAGGCAGATTTTCTTCTTATTTCACCAATAACTAAATCAAAGAGCCATCTGCATCTCCCGTGGGGTTCAACTCTCTCAGCTAGTTTCTCCATGAGCTGGCAAGAATATACATAGACGAGAAAAAGTACAGAAGCAGAACGGCTATCACCATTTCTTTTTAAGTTACAAAAGGAATTTTTTCCCTTGTTGCTAAGCTGTTTCTTGTTATAACTCCCCTAACAATGCTATTTTGGAAGATCTGTTGATTTAGCAAATTAATAATTCTAACAGTTACATATGGCAGAGAGCAAATTTTTCCTCTCCTTGAACAATCTGGAAGGCCTGCAAATATCAGTGGAAAATTATCTCCAAAGAGACTGTTCTTCTACACTTGCACAGTACTGGCCAAACTGCTCTTAGGAGCAATTGATGTTTCAATGTCATTTTATGAGGATAGCAGGAAGAATCTTTTGTTACTTCTACTTTAACTGAAAGGAAGACAAAGCCCTATGTCAGTTCCAGGATGTGTATCTTCAAGTTTGGAAACACTACAACAGTGTCATAATGAATTCAGGTTTTTGTGTCATACTTAAACTCTACTGCATACGTTTTAAGAGGAATATTATTACTATTATTAGAACTAATATTATTATTTTTTTATTATTATTATATATTATTAGAACTAATAGTACAGTCTTTTTTCCTCAGAGCAGAGGACACTGGATAAAACCTTTCTAATTACAAATGGCAGTCAGGTCTATTAAAAGCAGAACAAGCCATCTCTATGGAATGTGAGTGTAACTAATACTTGATTGGTTGGTTTTAGTTGTTGGGGGTTTTGTTTGGTTTTGGGGTTTTCTGTTTTGTTTTGTTTTCAATACAGAGTCACTGTCCACAGATAGTCTCACAACTTTTTCTCCTTTTTCTGCGTTAGTGATTAATTTTACCCTACACCTGAATACAGGCAACTTTGTATCTTTAATCTCGTGCATGTCTTTGGTATTTCACTGAAAGTACGTATTTTTCCAAGTGCATATTACCAAGATATATAGGTAGAAAGTGTATTTTAAAACTGTTTCTAACTGTTTTGTGGAGTGCACTTAATTAGAAAAGATGTCTGGCCAATTTTTCTCTTCCATGTTGTTTGGCTTCTGATGAACCTTGAATTTTAAGGTGTTCTGAGAAAAAGCATGGAACAGGAGAATATTTATGTATTGGCTAAGGAAATATAATGCTATAAAGAAGCAGTCGGGAGATACCTGATGTCTCTTCTAAACATCTCCAGGAATTAACTAATTATAGATAGTATCATCTGCCACTAAGTTTAAAATATGTTTAGAGAAATGTTTCTTAAGAGAACTTGGAACAATGCACTATAAAAGGTGAATAACAGCAAAGAACTCCCTGCCCTGTATGCTCCCTGCCTGCTTATGCAATGGGGTGTTTAGGTTTTTTATGTTTTGTTTGTTTGTGGTGGTTTTTTGTTTTTTTAGTTCTGCTTCTATGAAGTCATTTTAGTACTTTAGAGAGTCCTGGTTTATGATTATTTTTGAAAGCTTGAGTTTGACATTACTGTAATGACAGTAAGGGAAGGAATCATGGTGTGTGTGGGAGTGGAACAGCAGTTATCCTTTCACCCTTCCTTACCTATTTGGAAATTTCTGCTTCAATGAATCTGACAAAACCATGAAAATTTCTGTAATAGAAGCACTAAAAGCAGACTGGTCAGCATGAGAGTAACTGCTTTCTGGCCTCAGATATGCTTAGCAAGTCTTGTGATAATGAGCTAGTTGACGTGACCCAAGGATCTGCTTTTAATATTTTCAGAAACCATTTTCTTTCAACATCAAAGTCTGTGCCTTCCTACTCAGGATAATCCAATGATACATCTTTGACACATGCACATTTTTCTCATCTGTAAGTTCAATTACAACTAGTTTTGTATCAGTATCTGTAGACTGATATGTGGGTTTTTTCCTGTCGTGACTTTAGTTGTTCACAATTACTTGCATGCTTTAATTAAAATATGATTGCAAGCTGTCTGCTTCAGTGAACTATTTAGCAAAAAATATTCTGCAAAGGTAGAATTAATCAGGAATTCAACTGTGCTGTCTTTAAATACCATTTGTCCTTGCCCCAGGGCCTGTTTGGTCTCACATGGTGCTGAGCCCCTGCTCCTGGGATCCAACTATTTTGTGTTTCCATGAAGCTGTTTCTGTTGGCTGTCTAGCCAGTCTAGTGAGAGAGGTAGGAGGAGTACTATTGCATTGGCAGAAGTGGGGATCTTTGCTTAGGAGTCAGATCACTATGAAGGTAGATTCTGGGCTTCTGTTACCACTGCTTCTACTGCACCACACGCTCAGAAAGGGAGAGGTGTACCCAAGTATGGCATGGCTGCTGGTCAAGAAAAGTTGAAGTAACTCAAGAGAAACCAAGAGGAACTAGAGGAGCAATTCTCTTTTGGGGCTGGAGTTTGAATAGCTCATTGAGAGGGCAGATCAGCAGATCTCCAAATCAGGCTGTTCTTGACTGTGCTTGACTGACTAGGATAGATAAAGAGTAGGCTGTCAGTCCAGCTTCTGACAGTTGTCATTTTGGAACATGAACTGAACAGGGTGAGATGAAACCAGTTGCCCAAGTATGTTTGAACTCTTGCAAAACAAAATGAGAATTTCTTTCTAAAAGGCTTCTAATATACTTAATGAGAACCAGGACTGGTATGAAAAAAAGGAGCTTAGAAAATGCTAGGCACAATCCTAAGTAGTTCTCACTAATATTAGGATCTCTGCATTACATTAAATTTTGTCATTTTCTATTACTTTTAGATCTTAGGTTAAGGTTTGAATTTCCTGAATTCTTGCTCACAACCTGTTTGTACTATCTAGAGAAAAAAAGGCTCAGAAAAATTATCCCTATTTCAGGTCTCTCAAGCCCAGTGTACTGTGAGCTTTTGTTTGAATAGACAGAAAGGTCAGATGAAGCAGATTTCCATTTGCTTTGTTCTGCAACTTGTTTGATAATATTATTCATTCTCTTTTGATTCCTCTCAATTCCTCAGAGTCTATCTCCTTCCAAGCCAGATCTTCTCCTCGAGGTAATGCCATAATCTATCAGCACTTTGAGAACTTTAATATTCTCTCTGTGATTGTCTCTCCTAACAGTTTTCAAGGAAACGATCATTTATTGGGTAATCCTACTGCTTTTGCTTGTCTCAGAAGAGTGCTTGAAGAGAATTTGCAATCTTTTACTGCCTTATGTAGCAAGGCAATTCCTTCTTTTCTGTCTCTTCTTGTAGTGTCTCAGAAAGCAAGCTCCAATATCTTCACTGCCAAAGAGTAGAGGAATACAACAGTGTTGCTGCCCACAAATCACAACAGGAAGTTAAAAGCTCTAGCAGTGCTGTAATTTTTAGAAACTGCTTGGAATGGTAGTGGAAAAATAAAAAGGCAAGGAGAAGAAAAAAAAAAAAAAAAAAGAACCAGATAGTGGTTCAACAGTTCCACAAGCGGTAGCCAATTAGGATACACTGTATTCCTTCTCCTTCAACACCCTTCGTAGAATGTCATTTATCGTGTAAAAATGATGAGCTTTATGGTTGATTCAGTTTTACTTAACAAGTCTCTGCAGAGCTAGGGCCATGGCTAAGCAAGCTATTTCTTGCTGTAGCTTTAGCCCTTGCAAGCTGCCCCACCAGATAACTGTTGCAACACCTTCATGTATAGTCCTTTAAGTCTTTTCCTTTCATCTCACCCACATACATCTGGAAATTAGACTACAATTCCAGTGTGGCTAATGTAGAAATTAGCAATGAGGAATAATGTCCTCGGCATTGGGGGAAGTCCTAGTGAGATTAGTTATTCTGCCTGTGATCCATCTTTCAAAGATTCTGTTATCACAGATCTTCCAGGATGATATTCCAATGACTTGGGTTTGTCTGTCATAAAATGAGGGAACTGGGCTATGATCACTTCCAACACCACCTCATTTCATGTGAGGGAAAATGACTGTACTACCCTAAACACTGAATGGATAATGACTATGTCTAAACACTGGGATACACCCAGAGATGTGATCACGTGATTGTCCTACTTGAAGACTTGGCCACAGCATACTACAACATTCTCCATGTCTGTTTTTCTTCCCATGGGAAGCAAGGTATGGTGAAAAGCCTGGAGGGAGCCAGAAAGTTCTTGAGCACCTGTCTTGACATGGTGTCAGGATGCAGACAGAGAGTGTAGCTAGACCAAATGGCTTGGAAGGGCTTCCAGATTCTGTAGTTCAGATACAGGAAACATTGAATATAGGAAAATATTGAATAAGTTGCAGCTGGAAGCATGCAAGGCACGTGACAGTCTGGAGTCCTTTTTAACAGATGCAAAAACGTAGGGAATTTCAGCAGAAATAGTTGAAGCCAACTGGTTTAGCTTGTCCATGCCTTACCACTTAAAATTATCTCAGTAATTTGAGGTTGTTTATAGAGTACGTTCCTCAGATCCTCGTAGTTCAGGGATTTAATAATGGATCTCTTACGGAAATCAGGATTTGACAGAAAATGAGACAATGTTTTAACCAGAGAAGGTCTAATGATGAGAAGTAGCAGTGCAAAGCTCAGAAGTAACCAGTGAAAAGCAGCAAAGCTATAAAAAAAAAAAAAAAAAAAAAAAAACAACAAAAAAACCAACTAAAACCTTTTTCTTTGTAATAAAATAAATCATAGCATAAGCTTGACTGATTTCCAAGCCAATCCATGACACAGCTTCCCTCTATTCTTTGGGGTGTTAAATAATTCCTTCTAGTAAATACCTGTCTTTCCCAGATCTAGGTCATATCAAACATAGAGTGGTATGAGATTTTTTTTGTTAATCACCTGTATCCTATTTCATCCTCTGTTCCACTACACTAACAATAAAGAGAAAACCTTTAGCCACAGATCTCCTTGTCCTGTTAGATACATTAAACATTTCTGTAGTAACCAGGTGCAGAATTCAGAGGCAAAGCTACTGTGTTTCCAGAGTTTTACTTCCAAAATCTCTCTCACTAAAATCTGTCCCAGCACACACATTTGGCTCTTTTCTAGGCCTGCCTGACTTCACTAAGAATAACCAGACATTTCAAAATAAATGACAACACTCGGAAGCTATAAAGAATCGCTTCTGCCCTTCTGCCTCATTTCTTCCTCTTTTGTTTCATGCTGTTCTTCTCCCTGATGCCTGACCAGAGTAAATTCCTGAGCATCTCATGTTTATTCACCAGGCTGCTGCTGATAATTGCAGTGAAATCTCAGTAGCTTTCAGCTAAGGCAAGTGTTATCTTTTTAGAAGGGTGTAACTATTCCAAGTTATTGCATATGAAATCTTAGGCCTTGATCTTATGAACATCATACTTGATGCTAGGAGTAGTCAGCCTGGTAAAGTCAAGCACATACATAAATGTTGGCAGGATTTGTTCTTTCCTAAGTTTAACAGTGTAGTAATTTAACAAAGTGTCTCATACCAGTAAGGAGGATTTATCAGGCCCACACAGAACAGCTGTTATTAGTTTAGAACTGTAATCCATAAAATGTATCCATGTCAATATATGTCGTTAAGTATGGAAATAAACCCCAGGTGAAGTTGTTTGGAAGCACCCATCGTGTTGTATTGTAAAATTAGCTAGAATATGCTGCTTGTGTGTTTGGGAGTAGTTAAAGCTTTGGGATTTTAGGACTGCAGCTTGACACAGTTACAGAAATAAAAATTCTTCCAGGTTTGTTACAGTAAAAAAGAGCTCCTGTCTGCCACCTTGTGTAACAATGCCTAAAATACAGAATTGGGTATTTAGAGGAAAACCAGCAGCAGTGGTCATCAGATTTTAGAAATAAGTGATGTAACTTAATATCATTGAGGTATGGATTCCCTTGGAAAAATACCCAGCAGAGTGCTAGAAGGGAGGCAAGGACCCATAAACATGTGAATCCATAATGATTAGGAAAACTAGGTTAAAGTATTTCGATGCAGTGCGACAATAAATGAAATACAGGTACTGTAGTGCTAACAGACCCCAGGCCTGACCTAGTCTTGAGCCCCTGTGCAACTAGAAAACCGCCATTGCCTCCAACGAGATAAGAATATACTATCCTTTTTTTCTAATTTCATTGGTATCCTTAGTTACTTATTTTCATAGTGTTGTGAATATACTGCTGCCTGGGCTGTATCTCTTAACCTGTGCTGAGTAAGAGTTGGTAATTGTCCTGGTTTCAGCTGGATAGAGGTAATTTTCTTTCTAGTAGCTGCTGTGCTTTGGATTTAGTATGAGAATACCGTTGATAGCAGCAGTATATGCTAAGTAATGTTTATGTTAGTCAAGAACTTTTTCAGTTTCCCATAGAAGCTGAGATGGAGCATAGCCAGGACAAGCTGGCCAAAGGAATATTCCGTACCATGGATTTCATGCTCAGTAGATAAATTGGGGTTGGCTGGGGGGCAGGAGTCTGTGATCACTGCTTGGGTCAGGCTACTGAGAGCGATTTGTTTTGTATCACTTGATTTTGTATATTCTTTTACCATTATTATTGTTGTTGTTGTTATTTTCCTCTTCCATTACTGTTCTGTTAAACTGTTTTTATCTCAGCCTATGAGTTTCCCCCCCACTTTTCTTTCTCTTCTCCCTACCCTGCTGGGGATGGGGGGGTGGTGTGAGTGAGCAGCTGCATGGTCCTAATTGCTGGCTGGGGTTAAACCCTGACAGCAGTGTTTTTCCTGTCAGAAATGCTCTTTATTTTCACATGTGTAGCCTAGGCTTTGATTTGTAATACACTTCCTTTTTCCACTGTTGTTGTCCAAATGGACTCTGCACCTCTACTTAGCTGTTCCCAACTGTTAGTTCTTAGAGCTACTGCCAGCTTTTTAATGGAGTTCATATCCAGGCAGAGAAATGTGAGATGCTGAGCAACTTGGCTCACGCAGAAATCAGTAAGAGAAGAGTAGGCTCAGCACAGAGGCCACCGAGGCCCAGGTGCATGAAGGTGTTTAATTGTCCAGATTTAAACCTCTGATTCCCCATAGATTTCAATGATGAGTTAGACATCTAATTAAGAGTCATGGCAGACAACTTCTGCTCATTTTACTTGCATAAGTAATATAGCAAAGGCAGTGGCACTGCTTGACTAAATAAGGTGAAGTGGTTGGCTGTAGACTGATAACATATAATTAAACAAATAAAAAGTTGTCCAAATTACTTAGCTAAACTACCTTTGCTCAGTATCTAACCCCCTTACCAATACTTATAAATGCAATTCAACAAATGTGAAATCAAAACCGAGAGATACAAATCTAAAATTAGAAAACTAATTAGTGCTGTATATCCTGGTTCTATAGGGGAAAAAGTTGCCACCAGATTGAGAAACTATGAAAACTTTCTCATTCAGTTAATAAATTACTCAAAGATAACATTAAAAATTAGTGTACTTACAGCTGATCTTCAAAGACTTGATTCTTTATAATGGTGATATGAAAGTACATTGGCAATTCTTTTGTAATGTTATACAGATATTTCTATGTATATGCAGTGGTATGTAGAAGGAAATTTCTAGGGTCAACTTTGTGTCACCTGTGTTAAAATTTAAAAGTTTAACTCTCTAAAATTAGACATTTACTCCAACCTGCTAATCTAGATTGCCCCATTAGTCAATGGAGAGCAATAAGGAACCGCAAAAAGTGTTTCTTGTCATCTAACGAAAGATGGGATGAACCACAATTTGAAAGTTCTCCTCTTTCTACAGCTAGTGGAGGGGAGTCTGGTCAGCTTGCCTGCCACCTTTGATGTTTAACTTTTCAGCAGCTGATCTTTGAAGGGAGAAAGATCACCATTTTCTATGACATTAAATCACTGTTTTTACCAAAGAATTCATACCATTGGATTGAAACAATAACTTATTAAAACTCTAGGAAATCCCCGCCATCATTTCAACATGAGACTTTGGGAAGTTCCATAGGAGATTTAAAGTGATGTGGGAGTAGGGTAGTTTTTCTTTGGTGTGGATTTTGGGTTATTTTTGTGTTTTGGTTTGTTTTAATCAAAGACCAGAAGATGTGTCTGTCGGTTTGTTCATCCTATGATTGCAGGAGCTAGAGTTCCTGCCTCCATACAGAATTATTACTGTGACTTCTGAGGAATGCTAGAAGATGGGGAAAGTGGAGAAGAACATTTCATTTGCTGAAAAATGTTTGTGTGGCTACAGGATGAACAGCGCCTTGCAGAATCAATCCCCGTAGCACCAACCAACTTAATGAGGATTATCCCTGAACCAATCTATTCATTACTGCTGATCAAAATCTTGTGCTTGCTGTATGTATACTGCCAGACATTCTACTCCCCCAGAGTCGCCCCGTACTATCATCCTACACTGAAAGTTTACACTTCCTCGGTCTGCTCTAGTTTATATCAAATGGAGATTATTAAGTTATACACAGGGGAACAGGTGGGTGGAGCAGCTGGCATGAGAAGTGAGCAGCCTGACAACAGAAAAAAATCAGGGTAGATTGCAGCACAAAAATTTTCCTAGGAAATTGCAAATTTCACAATCTGTTCATGAGAACTGATGGTATAGCTTGTGTGCCAGGTAACAAGTCTGGGAGACTCTAGACTTCACTGGAAGCAGACTACTCAAGACCTTCAAAGATCTTGTTAGTTTTGGCTTCACTCACTATATCATGCAATCCTACCCATTCTGGAAAGCAATTCTTTATGAAATTCATAAGTAGATTGAAAAGGTCAAAGTGGTTTTTCAGTCTTAATTAACTGACTGATTTACTGTATTTTTACTACAGATGAAGCTTTGAAGATAGCTCTCTGTGAACTCTTAAAATCATGCAGAATTTGAGGGTTTTTTCAGTGACATGAAGAAAACATCAGTTTGAACTGGTTCTGACGAACACCAGTTAAAGAAAGCTAACCAACTAAATAAGCTCTCCCTAATTTGGGTGCAGTATGGAGGGTGACCTGGTGGAATGAAATGTTACAGATTCAGAAGTACTCAAAATTTAGATTATAATGAACTGGGATAGCTGAGGAGAATCCAGTAGCAGCCAGGACAATCTGGTAAAGCCAAAGTTGCAAAGTTTCTAGGATAAAGAAGTGCTTAGGTGGCTATGGAGGAAGTAGGTGAAAAGATCAGATGTGGAAGGAAAGGTAAGCTGCCAGTTAGTGTCCAATGCCGTGGCAAATTATCCTGTAACATTTACTAGGGAACTTGCACCGAAACAGCCTCTTTGTTAGGCCACTGTCTCAGGACACAGCAGAAGAGCATTATACCTCTGGGAGCTGAGTGTTGTCACGGTTTATCTCCAGTTATCTCCTGTTTTGACTTGAGAAGCTTTTCTCATGAAAGTTTCATTAAAACACATACATTTCTGCAAAAAGTTGCACTTCTGAAAAATCAGCATTTTTCAAATGAAGAGTGTTTAATCAAGAAGTTTCCAGCTAAGTCTAATTATAGTATCCTCTTTAAATGTTTCAGTGTTTCAGACAGCACTTCAAAAAGAAACACAATGAGACATTCATTATTACTAAAGTCTTTCCTATTACTCAAATTACAAGGAACAATTAAATATGTCATAAATGATATCTTGATAAACATTTGACATGCCACTGAAAAACGGTTGGTGGCTTGAGTTTCTAATTTCTCTCCTTTAAATTCAAACTTCCTTCTGGTTCTTATCTGAATTACTGTTGAACACAAGCCGAAGTTCACTCGGATTTCCTTTCTACAGAAATTCAATTAAGAAATGTAAACATTTGGAGTCTCTCTTGGGGGGAGGGGAGGCAGAGGGGAAAAAAAAAAAACAAAAACCAACCTGTCAGTGGGAAAGATGCATGTAGCCAGAAGGAGAGAGAGCTATTTTTATGTGAAGAAAAGAATCAGTAGTAGCTTTTGACATGGACAAAGTAATCTGTTACTAGAGGCAGCAGGTTTCTTGCTGGTGACAGAAGACAGTCAGCCAGCTGTGCATGAGAGAAAGGTAACTCATGTTTGTACAGTCACGGGGAACATCATGCTGTTAATGGCAGGAGAACGTGCTTAGCTTTTGGAAATATTTTGGCTGTTGCAGAACATATAGTGCATGTTGGTTTGAAACCAGAATCTTTTGTTGTTGTTGACACGCTGCATCTCACAGGCTTTTGTTCAACAACTTGCAAACTCCTGGTGTAATCTGAAAGACCATGATCTATTTTACAAGAGCAAAAGTAAAGAGAGAAGTATGATGATGAAGATGAACGGAAGAGACAATATAGGACAAAGGCTCAGCAGAAAGTATGGAAGCTCATCTGTGCATTACTTTAAGGCGCACGTAATCTGGTAGCATGGAAATGGTCAATGCAGGTATGAGACCACTACGCTGGCAAAAGCTGGATAATACATGCAAAGGCCAACACATTTCTGTCTCATTGTCTAGAGTCTGGTAATGCAAGTGACAGCTGGTGGTGTTCTTAATATCAGCAACAAATCCAAGGAAGCCAGCTGAGGAATGTAGCTGAGAAAATTCGTTAGCCTTTTAAAAAGTTCAAAGGGTGAGGGAAGTCAAAATAAGACTTTGGCTTTTGAAAACTCAGCTCTTTCACCGGAGCTTCAGGAGTTATATAAACTTGTATAAAGATTCATGCCGAGAATATTTTAGCTAAATGACTTTTAAAAGCCTGGCTTACACAAAATGTGAATTCCAAACTGAGATAGACAAAGCAAAAGAACACAACCCACCACTGCTGAAAACTCACCACTAGCTCCTCCTCTCCCCCTGGAACTCCAGTACCAGTAGGTGCTTGAAATTCGTATTTGCTCTTTTGGTATTGTTTAAACATGTTGATTGAAAAGCATGTCTGGAAAGTTTCTGTAGCACCCAGTCAGAGATAAACATTTAAACCATGGGATCCCAACATCCTGGTTAGGGATAGACATTGATCTGGGGTTTACCATGGCAAAACAATTCTGCAATGCAGCCCTTTTCTGATCACACTTGAAAGAGGAGGCTTTATTGCATCAATGCCTAGGAAATGACCCCTCGGGTTTTTTTTTTTGTTTGTTTGTTTTGTTTTGGTTTTGTTTTTTCCTTTAAATAATATTGTTAGTGTTGCTCAAGAGTAGACAGAGTCTAGAAAGGATTGCCTGGGGGCTCTGAGAAATCTCTCTGTTCTTAGGTGCCCAGCTCAAAGATGATTGCAGACTCAACAGGTTGGTGTTGGGACAGTCCCAATGAAAGAGCCATTTTGGGCTGTAAAAAAACAGCTTTCTGTGCTGAAAGTGGTCAAGGAACACTACTTTATAGTGTCTTGATTTAAAAAAAAAAAAAAAAAAGAAGTGGTTCTTGAATGCTTACTGACTAGCTGTTCATAAGAGTGAGTTGGATGTTATTACTCAAATGTAAGACGGATTTATAAGATACTGAGTTGTTACCTATTTTGTGGCTTCAATGTTGTTAGTAAAAAGTGGTTTTATAATCCGCTTTAAAACATAACCAGAAAAAAAAATAATCTGAATCTACATATGTGTGCTTTAGCACATGTCTAACCTTGATAGAATTGTACAGAAACAGCTGGACCAAATCTTTGATAGAGGTTTATTCTAAGCCCTTGGAAAGTTATTGTAGAGTTGCTCACATGGATCAAGTAGCAAACTGGCTTCTGACTGCTATACTGCTGCTCTTGTATCTGCTTTTAGTACATCATCCTTTTTGTTGAGATAGACCCCATGAGGATTTGAACCTGTTAGGTACTTTATTTTGGGACTACATGAAGAGCAGATGTTTTTCAGAGAAACGGGATGATCTTTACAAACAGGGCAGCTTTTGTTTGTTTACTGGAACACAGCATTCATTTCAAGGTGCTTAAATCGGAAAGGAAAACAAAACTTACATGCACATCCATACAGTTCCACACAATTACCAGCTCATGATGGCTCTTTCACACCACATCATGTTTATTTTCTACATGTTCCTTAGCAAGCTCTTTGTTTCAGTACTAATTAAATACTTCAGTGTCACTGTTGAGTGAAATTAGTCTTGCCTTCTTTCACAGTGTAAATAAGGCTTCGTTTTCAAGAGTCTGTTCTTCAGTAGAAACACTTTCATGAACGTAAGCATGTGCTGCTGATCTATTTCCCTGGTAGTCGATTTCCATGCAGCACAAATATGAATCTTTTCCTGAATCATGGCCTTTCCTGTTGTTGGCGAGCATAACAGTTCAATTATTTCAGTGTCGTTTTTTTCTTGTGCTTCCTTTGATCATCTGCTGTGTTTTCCAGAAGGAGGTCTTCATTTATTGTAAATTGACCAGACATTATCAAATCATAGTTATGTTTTCTATTCTTTACATGTGAGAAACTGAAACATCGGCAAAAGAAATGTTATCTGTTGTTACAAAGAATGGGTTTTGGACACCTACAAAACAGGAAATCAGCCTTACATCTAGCCTGACATTATTATGTTCTGAAAGGAAATGACACTGAGTTTTGTATGTTCTGTGTCCCTAGAAAAGGCAGGAGCCCTCTTACTCTTTAACAACTATTTTCAGAGCATGCAACTGTCCTCGATGATTAAAGCCCAGAGATGCAGATTAATGTAGACTTTGGTCTTTTTTTGGCCATGATATTGTGGCTACTATCCTGGCTAATTTACTATCCTGTGTGTCTTTTATATATATATTTTGCTTTTTTAGGGTTTCAGTGTTGGAAACAGACATAGTATGGATGAAAATTGGCAGAAAAATCTGAAAAGCTTCAGGATTTTGAGTCAGGTGGCAGAACATTCGGGAAGCTTCTGGCACACCACAGATGGTCGGTATAAACTGTTGTGGCAGAGCAGCTCTGCCTGGAACCCCATGGAGTTTATTTCTAAAGTAAACTTTTAAAAATACACAGAATATTAAAGCAGGAAAAAATAATATAATTTGAAAGCACTAGCACGGTTAATATGTATGAGTGTCGTTAGGCAGTTCCATATAGCCCAATCCTTTTTTTTTCTTTTTTTTTTTTTTTTCCTAGATATCTAAAATTAGTATCTTGATTTTCCAAATTCCACCTTCTCCGATCTTTGTAGTCTTTCAAACAAATTGTGTAGCTGGTCTGAGGGACACAGCATTCTATTGAACCACAAGCTGAACGGAACAGCAGAGTTATAGATAATTTATTTAACAAAAGCATTGTATATCATGTAAGATAACTTATTATGTAAGATAAGTTTTATTACATTAAATAATAGTCTTACTTGAATTATGCTATAAAGTGTGAAAATTCACACTATAAAGTGTGAATTGCAGAGGATCAGGAATAGGAGTGGATGAGAAGAACTATTCATCTAATACCAACACTCAAACAGGGATTTTATTTTCCCCCTTGTTTTTTGGGGGGGTTGGCTTTTTTTTTTTTTTTTTTTAACAAAGGAGAAAAGATTCTTAAGAGAAGAATACTTTTTGGGTGAAAAAATCCCAGGCACAGAGAACAAATTGGATTAACATGAAGTTTGGGAATTTGATTAAGTTTTCTCAAGAATATTGTCTATATTTCAGAATTTCTAGGCATTGCGATCCATGGTGCTTGGCAAATCTTAGCTAACAACTGATATTTCAAGAAGTAACCTGTATCCATAAAGTTAGCGTTAGATTCTTAATCACTTCTTTTACTTCCCTTATTAACTAGATAAGTCAGCATTTAGAAATGTCAATCAAAATGTATATTTTTAAAGTGACAAAGGGATTCTAAGGTGTGACTCATCTCTTACTGAGGATTCCATTGTACAATACTGCGAAAATATAAATAACCATTTTAGGCAGTTTAAATACCAGATAAAACTTTCCATCTCCCAACAGGTCTTAACATCAAGTTCAAAATGAATTAGTTGTCAAAATAAGAAGAGATTCACCTTTTGTACCAGTAAGATATATCCTCTAAGATAACGCTGTAGCCTCTCCCTGTTAAATTCCCAAACATTGAGTACATCTGTGGGTTTTCTTTGCAACATTTTGATGTGAAGTTTTACTCAAGATTTTGTTAATCTAGGTCATAAAGCAGGGCAAGCAGAGGTTATCTGGGCTAATTTGATTGTCTCTAAAAGCAATGCATCTGTTGAATTTTCGATGAGTTTTTTTATGCCCTCTGCACCTCAGCCTTTCAATCTAGTGAAAGAACTTACTACTATTTTTTCCAGGCAAAATCCCTGTGAAGTTAGTAGCAAAATTCCATGGGCTGGAGGCTAGGCTTTTTGGGTCAGTGTGTATGGATCTGTACTGGGAATTAAATTATAGTCTGAATTTAGTTTGAGATTGAACTGTGACTAATAGAATTACTTCTTTTTTTTTTTCTTTTTTTTTCCCCCCCTCTCCCCTGTGCTTGAAAGGAAGCAAGTAAAACACTTTCTAGGCTACATCAGACAGCATAACCTATAATTGCTGTAAGAATGGACACAAGCCAGGTATAAAGCTTGGAAAGTGTCAAAGATGCAATACTGAGATGATATGAGGAGTTAAGTTTGGGGAAAAAACATGACTGGTTACTAATAATAGAAATTTAGCAGTAGTGTCATGTCTTGTACATGGGATATGAATGCTGTGTCATGCATATCTTACCATTGTTGTCTTGCTGAATGGAACCGAGTTGGGAAAAGCACAAACACTGTTGAATAGCTACAGTAGCCTATTGTCAGTATATAATTATGTGTAATCACTCTACCATTTGCCATAATGTGGTGTTTATGGTGAACCTGTATATGAAGCCATAAAAACTTTGGAATAAGAAAGAGTTCTGAAAGCGCACTTGAGGCCAGTGCCATAGAACCAGGTTCTGACCATCATGCTACACACTAATAGTGCTGATGAGGAAATTTAGTTGTCTCAATTTGCATAATGTTTTAGGTATACGTCAGGGTAAGAGTTTCATTGTTACGAAAACTGGTGAAATGTAGTGCCAGCATCTTTCCCTATATTTTTCCACATCTTCTCGCTGCTTGTTTAACTATGACATGTTGTTAAATCAAATTATTTTAGTTCCCACTTTTAAAACTTGAGGGAGGATCTCAGGCCTTTTCATTGGCTGTGAATTATTCAATCAAGATGACGTGTTCTAGATCCTGGAGTAATGATTCAGGCTTTTCTGTGACGTAACTCTTTCTTCAGAAACTCTTCAGGACACTTGATGTTATGAGCATTTCTTTGGTTCTTTGTGAGCATGTTATGAGATGCTCTTAGTCTTTTCACCAGCCTTTCCACTATTTGCAGGATGAGGAAGCAAAACTACAAATTATCTTCCTCTCACGCCTTTAGAAATCTGCAACAGAATGCAGTGAGAGCTCTGAAAATGGTGTCCATCTCCAAGACCTTGCCAAAGCAAAGGTTCCAGACATGACCTCTAAACTACGGGGAGGTCTCCAGGCTCCTCCTTTCACAGGGAACTGAAAATGAGGATGGTTTTGCTCGTCTTCACTTTGCTGATTGTACTCTCTCTCCCCCTCTCCTCTCTGCCAATGGCAAGAATGGAAAATCAAGACTTAACAACCACTTACTCTGTGGCCGTTTCAGCAGGCCCATCAGAATTTCTGCAGCTGCTCTCCGCTCGGGGCTCAGCAAACACCTCTCCCTTCACGGTTTCTCACACGCCCCCACCTCAGCATTTCAAGTATCTCAAGCTGCTTCCTTTCTTGCTTGCTCTCCTGCTTCCCTGCCAAAACCAGAAAGCCTTTATTAAGGGCTTCCCCGTCAATCATCCTGCAGGCCTCTTTGGAGATCTGATTAGTATTTGCAGCCTATGTTCAGGAACAGGCGGAATCTATCCGGTGCAATTTTTATACAAAGGAGTATGAAGGAAGGGAACGATTTAACTGAAGAGTGAAGCCTTGTTTCTATGCTGCAAGGTATGTTATCATCTCCGTGAGCAGCGAGGTGTTCTCGGATTGTAGAGTTTTGCATGCAGGGATTTTAAGATATCCAACGTCGTATGGGATTGTTAGAGCTTGCCTTTACTGCAGTGCCTGAGCAACTGGGTAAATTGGCCTGTGCTGGGGCTTGAGACTGCTGTGCCGAAACCACTACTGAGGCATCGGTAATTTAGAGTGGGTTTAAACACCCATCCTGTGCAATCATATCAGCCCAGACATTCCCTTCATCTTGCTAAGCCCGTAGAGACTGGATAAAGCATTTTAGAGGAAGTTAAAAGCTTTATGTGACTGGTGCTTTGGATCCCGTGTCTTACGGTTTAACAGAAATGTTAAACGTTCCATTCTTCTGGGTAAACACAATTGGGAATGGGCTGAATTTCACTTCTGGAGGCTTGAGAATTTCTGGGGCTAAGCTCGCTGGGCACAAGGCGTGGGGAGACCCACCATGAACTCCCCCATCCCAGAGCCTGTCCATAAGGAAGGAAGGAAGGAAAGTAAGTTAGTTTATTTGTGATGTCCAAAGCAATCGGCTTGCATGCTGAAGGATGAGAAAGTTGCCATCACCTGATTTAATTATAAAACAGCTATCAGAGCAAAGTAGAGAGGCAAACTCCTGCCTGCCAGCTCAGGTGCTGTTGGCTGAACTCCACAGAGCCAGAGTAGCAGTGGCAGCAGGACTGCACCTCCTCACAACCACAGGTAAGAGAAACTGGCTCTCGCCTGGTAATGTGGACTGTTGCTTTTCTTTTTCCAGAGGTTTAGCAAACAGCTGAAACCACCAATTGGGGAGCAGCATGAGGTTTGAAAAGAACAAATATAGTTGTGGAGGAAAAAACAGTCAAAGAGCGAGATCAGAGATTGTTACTTGGTTACAGCAAAAGCCAACACAACAGAAGGGCTGGGAGGAGAGGCAAAGACGAAAGAGCAGTAGATTTATTTAAGTGCTGGATGGTTGTTTTTGTGTTTTTGTTTTTTTTTTTTTTTTAGTTCTTGTACATACACTTTTTACTCTCTATTTGCCCGTCAGGAGGAGTTTCTTCTGTTGTACCTTGTACAAAGTGAGGGCAGTACTGGTTTCAGTAAATGGGAATTCCAGTGAGACAACAGGGGCATTTGATACATCTGGGTTACTTCTGCTGATTCTGTGCACCTGGTGTCTTCCTACCTGCGATTTCAGGTAGAAGACACTACATGGTGCGTCTGGAAGATTTTTAAGATTTTTCTTCATAGTCACAAAGTTTACAGAAATAAACCGAAAAATTCCCTCATGTGAGTACAAGGAAGCCTACACAGGTCCATTCTTGATCAGAGGACACCGAAGTGAGGATAATATTCTGCTTCCTGCAGAAGTGCCAATTTGAGTTCCGTTTTCCAGGTGAGGGAGATGCAGTTGGACTGGCCAACTCAAATTTTCCCTGTGGTTCCTTTCCTTCCACGGGGCAAATGTACATTGCTAAGTTCTTCCAGTAGATCAGGTCACAGAGACAAATGACGTGTGAATGGATGTAAATCAGGCTTATTAGCGATGGCTTTACCATGGATAGTTCAGGTAAATATACAAGCTCACAAGTATGAGTCATCCTAGAGAAGATAGCCTGGCTCTTGGTATGTACTCTGGCTGCTAGTGGTACCTATATTATATAGATTAGAACTGTCTCAAATATTTTGATCTTTGTTGTCTTTACCTTTTCATGTACAGGTGCAGACTTGTCTTACAACTCAGCAACAGGTTGTGCAACTTCCTCTTTGGTTCCATACAGCGTTTCGAATGGAGATCTCCCAAAATATATTGCTGGAAGGGAAGTGGAACATAAGGAGCTAGGTATGAATACGTTTCCCAGTACAGCAGGCTTTTCAGGTTACCTTCTTTTTAGTGCTGTCTTGTGATTGCCTTGCAGCAGTGAGCCGTTATTCACACAGATAATCTGTTGGGTTTCCTTTCTGTGAGATGCTACTGACCACCATGAGGGAGAGCTCATAATCCACACTCAAAATTCAATATCACCGTTGCACTGATACAGTATGGATTTTCACTCCTTGCCATCTCTGTTTATGTTAGTTTCCTCCTTCTTCAGTTTTCTGAATTGCACAGCATTTTTTTCCATGTATAAAATCCTATTTCTGCACAATCCTTTTTCTCTCTAGATGTGATTAAGTAGGAAAAGATAAATCAAATGCGTAAGGCTTGGAAAACCCTAGCCCCTTTTCTAAAGCAACAATATTTAGGTTCACTGCCTAGCTGTCAGATTTATTCATCCCTCTCCTAAAGCTATTTCGGTCAACTATAATTCTTATAAAGATTCTTTGGAAATTGCTATCTTTTACTTGAAGGAAAAGAAATGTGAAGAAAAGTGTCCTCAAAAAAATTTTAGAGGAGACAAAATAATAGTTGTATATTTTAAATACTGTTAAAGAAGGAAATACATGAATTTTCCTGTGGGTTTGTGTAACCTTATATAGTATTACAGCTCTCGATTTTACTGCATTACTGTACACTGCAACTATATTTATATTTGATAATTAAAAGGTTATATCTTCAAAGAATAATGCAAGTGAAAGTGTCAAAAATACTGTCAACATTAAAAATCCTTTGTTAAGAAAATTCGAGGAGATTGTTCTCAAGAATGAGTGAGAGTTGTAGCTTTTGGCTTTCCTTCACTTGACATATTTTAGACCTAATTCAGTAGTCATTGACATCTGTGGGATCAGGCTTTTTTTTTTGGTGTGCCATGGCATTCAATGAACATACTGTACATGCCTCTTTTTTCTTTTTTCAACACACTACTCTTCCCATAAGATGTTACATTTGCTTTTCTTCTTCCTTTATGTCTGGAACAGTTCTATTCTATTCTGTACCTATTATTCCAGTGACAGAATACCTTTGTTAGGGGGTAATCTCAGCTTATTTCTCTGAAGCTATTTAAAGGGAAAGTCTTTACTCAAGAGTAGAATCTGCCTTTTGTAAATAACTTTAAAATGTGTGGAATGAAGAATTTGGGCAGGTATTAAGTCCCTAGAGTTAAATTATGTTATTGGCTCTTAGGCAGACATTTCAAACAACTTCTGTGGAAACTTCTCTTTAAAAACAGTATTACTGCTAATTTCTAAAAGGAATAGTACTAATCTTTAAAATTTATTACAGTATAAACATTTCTAGCAGCTGACTCTGCACCTGCATTCTCTACCAGAGAAATTTTGGTTATGCAGCAAACACAGGTTTGCACTCAGACTGTGTCTTGAAATGACCTAAAAATCTATAGATGTTTTATTTTTCATTTCTCAATATGATGAGCCAGCTGGCACCACTGATAGGTCATTCATGTGGAGTTGTGGCTCTTCCAGAAGATTTCCTGTAAAAATAATCAGCGAGTATTGAGGTGTACTCAGCTAAGATGATTTCTGTGTCCCAAACCACTTTTGTAATATGGTACTAAAAGCTTATCTGGTATTTTCAACTTGCTAAACTTTGAGGTTTTTTGTTTGTTTTTTTTTTTTTTTTTTTTTTTTTTAATTACATACAACCTAGCATTTTTGGCTCTGATTAGTGATCAGCTGTAAGAGTAACCTCTTTTCCTAGAGATCTTGTAAAGCACTTAAAAGCCAGCGGAGTGCACTGTTCTATGGGGTTGTTAAAATAATTTGTCAGCGTAGCAGATGTTCAGCAAGTTACAGGCTAACATATTGTTGTGCCTTATAGATTCATATGCAAGCCTAAAGGCACGTGGACCATATTATACTGCTAAGCCCCCTGTGAACATGTTTTTAACAGTAAAATGAAACAAAACTGAAAGAACTAAACTAAAAGAAATTCCTTTCAGCAGTCCTTCCTTTGGTGCAGTGCCACTGAGAGGAGCTATGCTACTTCAGGATCTGCAAATGGCATGTAAAAACCCTCTCTATATTGTACTGTCCTGTCTTATAGACATGTTAGTTTTGCTCCTGCTAAGTTGGGCACCTTAGTCCAAAATCTAGGTACAAGACTAAACTGGCTAATCCCAAGACTGCCTTGATTTCTGTCAATAAAGTCCTCATGTCACGTACATTTTTACTTCTGTCTGTGCCTAGCAATTCTGACAAGACTGGGCATTTCGTTACTTGAATCTTGCCACCATTCATGAAGTGGGAGTTCCTCTGCCTTTTTAACTTGGAGGCCAGCGCTCATTGATGCCTACCCTCACCACAGGGAGGCACACAAGCAGCCTTTTACCCATGGTTTAGCGGTCAGGCTACTTACTTGGGGATGAGAGACTGCAGTTTAAAATATCGGTCTGCTCTGGAGTCAGATCAGAGCAGTTCCACTTTGCATTAAATATTCATTAGGCCCCTGAGTGAAAAAGAGAGAGAGAATGACTGATTCTATTTCAGTAGACAAGAGGCTGAGGCATTTAACTGTGATATAAGAAAGTTATGTATAGGTTCTTATTCCAGAGACAGAACTTAGGGTAAGATCATCTTACAGTTTCTGTGATTTCTTTGTCTGTGCTCTCTCTCTGCTAAGCTTGACATTTGTGCTTGCTTTATGGGTACGTGGCCTGTTCGTGCACTTGGTTGTGGGAGCCATTATCAGATGCAGTGGCAGGCCATTGGCTGTGAAGTTTGTTTTCATACTTTAGATGTAGACATGTCTTTTTTAACAGTGATAAAAAAAACCCCAAACCTCTTTTTTTTTTTTTTTTAAAATCAAACACTGGTATTCTATTCACCATTCACACTGGAACAGGTTGCCTAGATGCCCCATCCCTGGAGGTGGATGGTGGCACGTGGAGGTGCCCTATCCCCTGGCCAGGCTGGATGAGGCTTTGAGCAACCCGGTCTAGTGGGAAGTGTCCCCTCCCACGGCAGGGAGGTTGGAACTCAATGATCTTAAAAGTCCCTTCCAACCCAACCCATTCTGTGATTCTATTCTATGACTCTATGAAATACAAACATCATACTTGTCTGTGTTCAGCAGGATAAAAGCTCCATGCAACTGGATTTCTATTAAATTCTGAGTCAGCTGATTTTTAATTTTTCTTTTTCCCCCAAACTGATGTCAATGCTTGTGAACTTATTACATGAAATGAGTTCTGCTGAAAATCTTTAAGGAGCCTACTAAATTGGCAGCTTTCCTAGTGAGGAGAGTTCAGTTCAAGGTTGTAGGTCATTATTTAATATCCTTCAAGGGAATAATTCCATCTATATGAACTGTTGCCTATCCCTAGGTAGCCTTGACCTTGACAGACAGAACAGATCAACAGTCAACTCAACAATACTTTAGACAGACCCAGAGCTGTCTAAACTTATGTTATGGGATGGAAACAGTGAATAGGGACTAAAACTCACAAACCCAGGGAATTTCCATGAGAAATATTCCAGGAGAGAGGGCAAAAAGACAGAAAGCATAGTTTCCAGCAACATCAAAAAGTTCTTGTGGCTTCAGTGACACTGGAGTGTGGGCAGTTTAGAACCAGACTGGTGAACAAATGTCAAGTCTGGCATCTTTCAGGTCTGGTCTCATAAGCAGTTGCTGTGTTACAAATTTAGACCCTGCAAATCCTCTTTTCTGTCCATATGTAAAAATCCCACTGAGGTAGATGGGACTGGGAAGGGGAGAGAGAGGTCTCCCGAGTCCGCAGGTTGCAAAGGCTGCAATTATGAAGTTGTCCACAGTGCTCTAAACATTGGACTTGAGGCACTTGGTGAAACTTCTAACTATCAGAAGGTGGCAGCATTGACGAAGAAAACAAGTAGAAAAGACGAATTGAAGTACATACTGATATATGTATATATTCTGGCTTTTTACTTTGAATAAAGCAAAGTAATGGCAATACAATAATTGAATGCCAAAGAAACCTTAACATGTCTGTCCTGATGAGCAAATCACTAAGTTTAACAACGTGCTAATGTTAAGCGAGGCAGAGTTTTCTGAGGTGGCTACCTAAACACCATGTGCATATAGCATTTGCACCAAGTTAGAAGTTTATTCCTAGTGAATACAGTTATTAAAGTTACATGTCTGTAGGAAACACACTTTCTGTCCCCTGCCCCCCCACCTTTTTCCCCTCCACCTTTTTTGTTGGGGCATTAAAGTTAATATCTACCAAATGTAGGCTATATTTAGACCCGCTAGTCCAACAGGAGGCTTAATTAGGTATGATTTTGTTCAAATCGTTGGCTCTTGTATTCACTGTAGGCAGGAAGCTCTGTGTTTGACATTACTGACACTGACCTGGATTGTGATATATTTGCCCTTCTTGATGCCTGACTCGTCAATACTAAGTGTGTGCTGGGACTACGGAAGGGTCCCCTTGCAGATTTGCTCCGTAGTTTAGCCTAAACCTTCTCAACATAGATTTGTGCGTGAACAACATGCGAGTGAATGGAGCTCACGCTCTTCTTCTGGGGGAGTGTGTTATTTGTCTAATTCTCATTGCAGCATCTTCAGCCAACAAAGCCTTGGCGTTTATGACTGAGGCACATGGTTGGTGACTGTGGTCATAAGAGCGTGTGTATGTTGAGTGGAACTTTTCTCTTAAAGAAATGAACAATAATTTAACTTTCATTGTTCTGAAAGAGACTTCCAAATTGGGAGCCAGCTGTAACAAGCAATACATTCAATTCCAAAATCTGCAGGCAGGTGACTCAGACATTTCACCTTTGTGTTACTCTTTTTAAGCTCCTCACCTAGCGACATGAAAACACGTGAGTTCAAAAGACTGCTTGCTTGGGTCAATGGAATTAAGCATGTGGCAGATTCATTAGAAAAACACTGGTATCCATATATTTATGGCAATTTACAAGAAATACATATAGAAACCAAGCAGCACAATTATAATGTCTTAACGCCTTAATTTTGCAGAGCCATATACACTCAAGTTTATGGGTGCAGCGTATTCTCTGTCCTGATAAGCTGGCCTAGTGGTATTTGTCCTGTGTTCTTCCTGCTTCTTTTTTTTTTATGCCAGTGTAAATTAGGAAAAGAAATACTTGTTTACCTCTGAGCCATGGCTCTTTATCCTTAAGCACAATAGATAAAGTATGGAGAAAGTTCCTTACTTTCTCATTGCATCACCGCTCTATTTTCCTGTTTTCAAGGTTCAGGCTGTGTGTTTTGTGGTATGACTTTTTACAAAGATTCATCGAGGAAAGGATATGAACGAATACTTCTCCACAAAAGTTCACCTGAAAATTCACTATTTTGTGCCCTGCTAGGGTTTGTCACTTGGAAACGAGAAACCAAAGAGTTTAAATTAAAAGAATTACAAAATGCATGCATAAAGGTTTTTAATACTTTCAATAATATTTTTGATCTGCCTACTTTCTTGGTTGTCCTTGGATGGTATAAAAATACATGCTACAGTTTTCTGTTCACTTTGTCTGGATTGTGACTTCTTCAATAAAACGGCTAATACCTGAGGCGAAAAGTCCCACCTTTTCTGATATTCACAGTATCTCTTAGAGGAAAGGGTTTTTCCATCCTTTTTATCATCTTCTTTTTCCCATTTTGCTTTCCACCTTCCTGTTGAAAGAAAATTAAGCGGAGTTTCCCTCTTGCCTCTTCCCTCCTCTGTCTTGCCTTTTTATCTCTGTTGAGTTTCGCTCTCGGATATCACAGGCTACAGGATAAATTTTTCACCAATTTAGTTCTTGCAACATCACAGATTCACAGTAGTGTAACTACAAGGAGAATTAGACTGCATGTCTGTGTAACAGCTAGTTCTTCAGCTTCTTTCTTACTTTCTGATAGGTCTGATGGCTTTATTTTGAGTCTTCATATTGCTTGAGTAATATACCCAAATTTCCTATTGCTAGGATCTCATTAAAATTTCTTAATTATATTTTACATATATAATGTAATAGGGTGGTAGTCAAGGGGAACAGAGAACATAATAGGACAGAGGAACTCCAATGTTTTAAATAAAGCCTGACTGTTTGGTGAAATAGATAAATAAATAAATTCTTCATTCTGTTCTCTTTCTGCACATCTTCAGAGTACTGTAACAGGAATGCAGTCAGATTTTATTCGCACTTGTAGCACGTTCATTGCCTGTTCCTGTTTGGGTTATTCCTGTTTTTAATAATCTTCCTAAAAAACTGTTCTTAAAATTTAAGAATGCCACAGCAAGACTTTGTACATATAATCCATCAATTTCACTGAATGTTTTTCCCAGTTTGAAACCTCCTTCAGAACTACACTGAGTTATCAGCCTTTGCAGAGAACGTAACTTCACCTTTTCTCTTGCTGTTTCCATGTTCTGCTCAAATTTTGGCATCCTCTCTTGAGACTTCCATGTCTTTGCATTTTTTCTTATCATCAAGATATATATGAGAATATACAGATCTCCTTGGTTTTATATCTCTCTATATATATGCATATCTATTTCTTGGAGGTCTTGATGTTTTACCATAGAGAACAAAGAATTGGATTTCTTCCGCTTGTGTCCTGTTGAGATTTTAGCACTCAGTCATCTTGTCAGTGAAAATCTGGTATCTAACCTTAATAGGTTTGACTCCATAGCATTTGAGGTTAAAAACTTAACAAACCTGCCTCTTGGCAAGATGAGTTTTTGTTTTCCTTCGTATGTGCTATCCTTTTCTTTGTTGCTGATGGGAAGGGGGAGCGTAGCCAAATAATTTTTTCATATCATCCCTACGCTACCCTGGGTTACAATGTTGTTCTCCTTCTCCAGTTTACTCCAGCTGAACAGATGGGGAAGTATAGGGATGGTCTGCTTGTTTAAAAGTTCATTTAATGATATGTGTTCTGCGTTACTTTTAGCTTGTCATCCAGACACTTTACCATTTCTCATGTGAGGTCATGGTTGTTAGAGAGAAGTGAAACTCCTGTATCATGTTACTGGCAGTTAGAAAAATTTATGTGTCAGATCCTTCGTATTAACATGGACCCAAGTAGGTGATTGTGGCAGTGTGGATAGAGGACTTGAGTTTTGTGGTTGTGTCAGCATGAATGACGAGTTAATTCTGTTATTCCTCTCTGCAGTTCAAATTGTGCACTGCTTTTTGTACTTCCCTGTTCTCAACTTTTCAAAGCTGGTGGCTGAAGAGCCTCTTGCAGACTGACTTATAGCTGTTCATTACAGGTAACTTTGAATCTCTAAGCTCCTAAACATCTAATTTCCCTATTTCTACTAACCTGAGCTAGGTTTGTATTAAACATCTGTATTAAATTAAAAGCAATACTAAAAACCTGTTGGCCTTGGAGCTCTATTCTAATCAGTGTGGAGTAGTAAAATTTTAAAATTAAATTCCTGTAGGAATTAAGTCCACCAGCAGTGTTATATGTTTAAAATTAATTATATTTTCAAACCTTCAGTCCAAATGGCTCAGCTAGCTTTTCATGCTGTAACTTCTATGTGAATAATTAGATTTTTATGGATTTTCTTCTGATATTGTGTTTATAATCTTATCAGAGCAATATATTGTGTCATTGTAAGTACTTATTATGTACTTTAAGCCATGAACAATGCCTCTTTGTAATAGGCTACTTGTCTGGTAGTCAATGTGTATTGAATTGTATGCTCTACACAGCAAAAGGATTCAGTTTTTAGCATTTTTAAAAGATGGGTTGCAGAATATGAGGAACATTTTGAAGATTCCTGGAACATCAAATTATTTTTGAATCAACATTTTGTCATAGATTAATCTATTCACAACGCGTGTCATTTTGAAAATGTTCCTATGGCAGACAAACAGGAATGGGCATTACTTACAATTTGCAGATTATCGGTATGTATTCACCAGTGGAAATTAAAGGTACGAGACTTTGCTCTTGGGAGAGTCAATTGTCATGGTGCTCAATGTGCCCATCTCCAGCCAGTGCCAGCAGTACAATACAATGCTGCAATAGTGTTAGAGCAACAGTGATATTACTCCTTTGTAAAGCAGGGGTTGTAGTTGCTCAAGTATAATAAATAACTTTGGTTTTACCATGATATAGCAATAAGATTTTTATTTTTTATTTAAATATGGTACAACCTGGGTGTCTTTCTTCTGTAGAACTGGCACGTGACCACAAAAAATATTTTTGGGAATACTTAGATATCTTACCATTCAGCATTAACTCTGAGCTGCTTTGTGATTTCAGTTCTTTTTTTGTGTTAAATGGTGAAAAGGAAGGTATGTTTGTGGCTTTTCTGGTCAAGTAATTCACAGGTAGAACATTTAGTTTTTAAATTATGGCATCCTTATCTCTTGCCACATGCTTTTACTTTGGAGCAGTGAATCATAGCTCTCTTCATGTTGGTTTAGCGGCAGCTCCCCTATTTTCTTTGTTCAATTCAACATGATATGTGAAATTCTTGTTTTCGTGTGAATTTTTTTTATCCCCCTGGTGCATGTTAGCTGTCCCATTTAAAGAGGGATGGGTGCATTTTCTCTGGGCGGTTGTCTCCCGTATAATGCTGTGGAGCTGGGGATCAAATCAATCTGCAGAGTGCTAGGAGTTCAGTCTAGAAATGGCTTAGGTCTTGTGATACTCAAGGAATGGATCAGCCTCTTTTAGAGGTATAAAAACTGTTATAAGGGAGTATGTTTGTAAACGTGTTTCATTGTTCCTGTGCGTTGACTTATAAGCATTCTTGTATTCATGTACTCCGTTTCCACCTGCCGGGTTGACAGGTGCTCTCTGTGTGTTTCTCTGCTCCACGTGTTGGTTGGGCTTCCCTTTCTGTAGTGTTGCCTCTCTACTTCCTCTTCACTTTACCTAATGTTATTTCTTCCTCGTCTGTTTTTGATCATTACTGGGATGGCATCGTATTAAACCATTGGGAGAGTGGCTAATGATGAAACTGCCAAGAGGTGCCATCACCCAGTTCATTGCTGAATAGCTTGACTGTACACCTGCTTGGTGATGATGACTCTGCTAGCCAGGTGTCTGATTCTGTCTATCTCCCATTTTTCTATTCCTTTTTTTCTGTTTTTTTGTTGTTTGTTTTTTTGTTTGTTTTTTTTTTTTTCCCCAAATCAGTAGGTTTCTGTCAAGTAAAATTCTGGGGTTGAATGGATGGAATGTTTGGGTAACAGTACAAGCAAACAAGCGGTCTTATGCCACTGAAATGAGTATGGTGACTCATTTTGCTGGGCAGTTGATGATGATTGTGGGTCAGAGGCTTGGTGGAAGCAAGCTTGTCCAATTAAGGCAGCTCTGGTTGGAAGTAAGGCACCTCTACATGCACTTCCATCTTGACCCACCTGAGGTTTGATCTTGGGGCCAGCTGGAGCAAAAAAGATCCTAAGCAATTTAAAATAGTCACCACCCTTTTCTACAGTTTGATGTCAGAGGCGACTCTTGTTTACGTTACCAAGAACTAAATGGTGAGCTTTTCCTAACTCTGCTCCTCAATACTGGGAATCTGAGTAGCATTCAGTTAATATCCTGGACTTCTAGGTCTTCCAGAGTTACTATGTAGTTAATCTGTCAGATTTTGCCAGATCCAGTTATAAATGTTATTAGGAGCAAATATTAGGGTTATGCCTTTTTTTTTTCTGGTTTGTTTTAGGGCTTTTGCGGCTTTTTATTTCCTTTCTTGCGTTTCTCCCTTTGCCCCACGCTGGCTGTTTGAGCTGTTTCCTACTACTAGCTGCCAGCTGCTTTTGTTTTACTAACACTTCACCCTCTCGCAGAGAAGTGGGAGGGATGCAGTGCCCACACTCTGCATTTCTCCTCTTTTAGAACGGGTGCTGCATGAAGTTGAACAGGTTAGCATAATAGCCAGATCTTGACATTTCATAAGCCTTTAGATGTTTTGTGCTCTTATTAAAGCAAGGTGACTAAATTCAAGACTTATGTTTGTATCTTCTTTATCTATGTACTGAAAGCTACGTTTCAAGCTTTTCTGGTTTTGCGCAGAAAAACCAAAAGATACTGCTTAAGTGTCAGATACTGGAAAGCAAATAAGAGGATCCCTCAGATTGTTCTCTAAAGCTCGGGATATTGGACTGTGACTCACGATTCTAAGTACTTGAGATAGACAAACTGAATACTGTCAATCTTGCTTCTTTCAGCTGTTAGCTGCTTTGCAGTAGATAGGACAAACTAGAAAGCTCAATGGCATGAATCACTAAGCTTTTCCTAGTAGAGGAAGATCTGCAGACAGGGAATAGCAAACCTGAAAAGAGTAGTGGAACACTAATTGGCTCAGTCAGGTTTTGAAGGGGAATTCATGACATGCTGATACCTTGACAAACTGTATTGCTATGACCATGATTTGCAGTGACTTGTGGTAAATGCACTTCATTTTTGCCTCTGATTTCCCCCTTTCTGCCTTCAAATTCTACCCAGAAAATGCTTTGCCTTTTCTTAGGACTCTTAGTAGCAGTAAACCCAGAGCATGATCCCTTTTGCTTAATTGAAGCCTTTATTTGGCATAGAAATGGCAAGTAAATGAAAATAAGACTGTATCACAAAACTTCTCATTGAGTTTCATTCTACAAGGTTGCCTGCCAAGGCATCTTTTTAAACATAACATTCAAGGGGAAAACTATACTGATTTTGGCCATCTAGTTTGTGGGTGCCATTTTTGTGGGTTCAGATCACTCTAGTAGAAAGGGTCACATGTTATTCGAAGTCTGAGCATCCAAACGAAAGCAAAAGAGTGGAATTTTGTGCAAAACTGGAAACACAGGCAAAAAGATTCAAACCTGCCTGCTAAAAACTAATGTGTGAATTCTTGGTTAGGCACGTAACTGTGAAGTCTGATATTGTGCTGCACATAGCTTATTAATTCTTGCCAGATTTGTCTAAAAGTTCTTGTTAGCAGTTCTAATTCTTACCGAGTCAAGCACTTGGCAAAGATACTTCAATTTAACTCAACCTTGATATATATCTATATAAAGGCAAAATCTTAAATTCAGGTGTGCTAATTCACTGCTAACAATTGCTCTGGAGAGCAATAATTGAGGTTGCTTGTGGCTGTATGTTTTTATTAGCACTATAAGCAAATTATTTAGGTATGGGAAGCAAAGTTTACTGAAAACTGGGGGTTTCATTACTTTGCTGTTCCCTAACCTTACTTTACTCATTCCAATTAATGAGTATCTTATTGACGTAATAGTTCAAGTTTCTTCATATCAAATAATTTAAAACACCTTTAAATCTGTTGCAGTTTGTCTTCTATCATTTTAGCTGAATGGGTGAGACAACACCCCATATTTTATCATATCCCTTCAATAATACTGTTATTGTGGTGAGAGGTGGCAACTTGTTAACAATGCAAGGGCATAACTCAATTTCTGGGATGTAGCTCCTTGAAGATACAGTATATTTTGTCTTAGGAAGGGGGATGCAACCTTCCATAGAAACTTATTTGTGGTCTATACATACTCCTTCAGAGTAATTTTAAATTGGGACCATTATATTCATCAGTATTTACTATGTATTACTATTATTATCTGTTACTACTATTTACCATGTATTACTCAATATTTAGTATTTATGTGTTTACTAATCTACATTTGCCTAGACTTTCTTTCAATCTAATCCACTTTGGCTCATATCAGTGGTGTATGGAGATGGGATTATTTCCATGGAACTAGTTAGAGGATAAAGAGGAACAGAAAGAAGGTGGGGGGAAAGCTTGTGTACTTTTTTGCTCTGGTGTATTTCATAGAAAACACAGACTGTAAAAAAAAAGGTCATCTATAAACTATCAGAAGCATAAAACCAGTGCCTTGGAGACTGTATAGTATCTGCTCACTGTTCGTTTTTTGCCATGAGCACTACCAGATATAACAATTAAAGACAAATTTAATAGCTATTATGTCTTCTCCTTCTTCCCCCCGTTATCTTTTTGAGCAAGCTATAAAGAACTTACTTGATACTGCTGTGCATGTCAGGCTTCTGCATAGGTTCCTACCAAGATTATTTTATGAGAAAAATGTTTTTTGTAAGATACTTTAAATTTGCTTTGACTATATATCACTTCTTTTCTTCAGGGAGTACCTCCTGTATGAGCTGATGTCTACACGCCTTCCTCATTGCAGAGGAAAAGGAAATCGTTGATCTCCTTTTGGTGATTGTTGTTTCCCATTGCTTTTTCCAAGCATCCCTGTCATTCTGTCTTGTGCATCCCCCTCTGCAGCAAGGAGCTAAACTAAGGCTCAATTGCTCTGTTTTTGCCTTAAAAACCACAAAACTACCTACCATATCTTATTGGTAGTAAATGCTTCGTGGACAGCTGGATGCAGAACTGAGTCTGGAAAGATGGAAGAAATGAAAAGCATTAGAGTACTGATAAGAAGATTAGAGAAAAGATAGATAAACCTCAGTCTTTAAAAAAATAAAAAAGAAAAAGACTATGACACTCAGTGAAGAGCCTATGAGAACAGGAGGAGATGAGGAAATGTTTGGAGAATAACAAATGTCAAGAAAAACTTCCTAAAGATGACTTCAGATATTAAAAGCAATGTTGACTTTCAGGTATATATAAAAGGAAGGAGATCTGAAGAGACAAGAGGAAGGACAAGGAGGTATGTAAATCTGGATATCTAAAATATTTTCTCTGGTTAAATGTTTTTTAAGATTTGGAAAATATGAAAATTTTATTCACACATTTTAAAAAACCCCTCACAGACTCCGCAGTTTTGAACACTTTGGTTTACTGTGCCTCACAGATTAGTGGATGGATAACTAAAACACATGTGACAAAAGGTCAGAGAGTCTAATGAAAACCTTCCTCTAGGAGAACTCGATGAGATCAGTAAGTCAGGAGAAAAATTACTTGGTCACTCTGTTTCACCAAGATTTCTTAAAACCCTTCCAGTAGCCAGCTTATTCCTTCCCCATGCCAGTTAAGCCTTAGTTTTCATGCTTCATTGTCCTAAAAATAGAATCCTCGTTAGTTTTTTGAGATTTATTGAGCTACAATATAGCCTCGTGCCCACAGCTAGGAAGATTCCCTCTAGCATCTTGAGAACCAAGAGAGAAATATTAACTTAGAGTGATACACTGGTAAGTTATTGAAATGTCTTTGTATTTGGTATTTGTCACTTATGTCTCTGTCCCTGTCATGGAAGCTGCCGTTGAAATCTTTCAACATCAACACTCTGCCATTTAAAACTTACCCTGCCAGCACGCCATCTGTTTTGATCAGGGAACCACTTTCTACGTGAGCTGACTCCTACACACATTGCACTTTGCAAGAGAAAAATGTATTTGCTGAAAAGTAAAAAACCTAAACCTCCCTTGAAAAGCGATGCTCCTTGACTGAGTTTAAAAAAAAAAAAACAAACCCAAATCTTAAAATTAGATAAATACACTTTCTTCTCTCTCTCCCATTGTTTTAGATTACTAGACAATGGAAAAAAAATGACAGCAAAGTGAGTCAAACCCTCTTTGTGATTGTATTCTGTACACCCAAAGCTGTTTGCACATGTTGCACATACTCTCCTTTGAGTTTATTTCTATAAAAAATTCACTTTGAAAGTTTGAAAAAAAAAAAAAAAAAAAAAGGTGTTTTTTTTTAATGCATGGCTGCTTCAAAGAGCAACGGAAATATATTTCTGAACATTTTTCTAGCTACGTGAAAGTAATTGTAATCAATATAATTTATTAATGCTTACATATTATTTTTAATAACCAATAAGTAGGTACATCTGAATGAGTTATACTGGTCTTGATATTTAACCCTATTTCCCTTGATAGGCTTTTATGTTGACAGTGTATCAGTGTCTGTCACAGTCTTAACAGCGCTCAGGGCTTTGTGGGTGGAGGGAGACAAGACAGGGAGATGAGATGAGATGAGATGAGATGAGATGTGCATCCACGCTCTGTGCTAAGGCAACATTTCCAAGCCCACAGCTGGCTCTCAGCATCTTGCTCTGTACCCAC
The DNA here is from genome assembly GCA_033628505.1 of Tringa tobata. Taxonomy (NCBI): domain Eukaryota; kingdom Metazoa; phylum Chordata; class Aves; order Charadriiformes; family Scolopacidae; genus Tringa; species Tringa tobata. The sequence continues at coordinate 1,542 of JAHREE010155708.1, read as the reverse complement.
AATTCCAAAGCCTGAACCTGTGACTCGGATCCCTAAAGTGATGTGGTGGGTCATATGGGTTACTTGATGATTTTCTTTCGGGTCGTTATGTGGGTCCTGAATGCAGATCCTTGGGAACAGTTCTGGGACAGGGTTCCTGACTACAAGTATCTCTTGGCAATGCAGGACCATGGGAAGAGAAATAAGCACCAAGCAAATGGTGGTGGCAGTGATAGTTGCTACTTTGTGTTGTGGAAAACGTGACTACTGTCCTCTGCATGTGTTTTAAACTGACTTACCAAAGAGGAGAACAATCACCAGGGGATAAAATACTTAGATTAGTAAAGATAAAAGAGTCCTTATTTAACCCTACAAGGCTGTGAAGAGCATGCAAAGGAAGTGCATTATTCCCCTATCCCCTCTTTGAAGCTCACATTAGAAACATGAAGACCTTCAGATTCAGTTTCTTGCCTCTTCTGGAACTGCATCATGTGATGCTTTCCATGAAGTTATCGAATTCCATCTTCTGACCACTTAGGTTTATTGCCAAGACCTATACTCTTCTGCCAGTTTATAACCAACTGGTCTTGTGCTGGCACAATCCTAAAGCTTAAATCATTCTTCTCCCTGTCTGTAGTTTACCCTGTAAAGTAATAATAAAGGGCGCATTTTATCATTTCACCAATCTGACATAAAAAACATTCTTTTGTTCTCTCCTCATCGAAGTCACTGTTCTTCCAAGTTAGTCCCACTAAGACTTACTAAGGGTTCAATACTGGCAAGGTGCTTCTTCCTTGCAAGCTCAGCAGCAATCCCACTCATTACCTGTTATAGGAAGTAACAAAGCAGTTAACAAAATCCACCTTTGGTTGTTTTAGAGCCATGTCAAATGCTGTGAGAAGTATCAGATCAGTCCTCCAAAAGAAAAAGGGAACCAAATACCACAAACCCTTCTAGTGTTCCTCTGACCCCTTGCCCTCCAATTTCCCCAGGCAGTTTCATCAAATATTATCCTGAAATTTATTGTTTCCTATAATTTATCTTAATACTGCACTAAAATCCCCAATAGAGTAGTGATGACACAAGTCAAACTCTCCATCCACAGAAATATAAACGCTTTTTAGATAGCCTGTGAAGAGTGGCTCAATGTTAGGAAAATTGTGAGGCAAGCTGTTAGTGAATTATTGTCAAGGTCAGAGAATGCACATTTATTTTTCTGGTAGTTATATCATTATCAAGCTCTTATGATATATCCACTTGTACTAAAACTGTAGCTAACTTACCTTGGTGAATTTGATTTATTAGCATTGCAACTGACAAGGTTGCCCGTTTGTTAGTGCTTATTTTATATTTGAATAGCTTTCAGCACATAAATTTGAGGAATTGCTTGAATACTTTAGCTGTTCCATATTTCATGGAGAAAGCTAGACCAGAAGAGTGCCGCTGTTGATATTTCTATTTTGATACTGTCTGCTTTTTTTTTATGAATTAAAATGATGCCTGCATTTGTTCTTAGGTGTGCCTTCTGACCAGAATTTATTGCAGAGTGAAAGTTAAATGTGA
>JAHREE010155628.1:0-19884 GCA_033628505.1 Tringa tobata | reverse complement strand
CTTCCCAGGATCTCCGTGGCCTCCTCTGGACTCCCTCCAACAGGTCCATAGTCCTTCTTAGGTTGGAGGCCCTTCAGGTTCAGGTTTTTATTATTCTTAAAGTTCAGTGCTACTATAACAGCCCTGAAAATGCAGTTTTCCTGCTTACACACACACTAGTCACATGCGTTTAAACATGGCTCATGTCTGCCCTGCAGGATGTGAAGAGGACACAGAGGACTTTGCAGCCCTTCACTGTGTGACCTCTCTGGTGACACCCATGCCAATTAAAAACCACTTGCACTCCTGGCTGGCATGAGCTAAGGCTTCCTCCTTAAATCCTATCTGTAACATGATTTCCACAAAACACTCCCATCTTCTGTGTTTCAAACAGCCAAGGCAACTCATGTCCTGCTGTCCCGATTTGTTTTATTGGTGCAGCATACAACGTGATGAAGCTCCGACTGGGTCCCCCAGACACTGCTGTAGTCCTCCTACGAATGCTACAGACAACTCCTCACTGCACAGCCGGAGACAAAACGTTAGCTAATTAGGCATACCTCCAAAAATTCCTGAACTAGCAATTCTTCACTGTTGCTAACCAGGGTTAGATTTCAGCCTAGATTTTTCTGCTGGAAGGAAGAAGCTATGCCATATCAACAATTTCTTCAGCTACTTATTGCCCTTCTCTATTCTCCTTACTTACTCGTTCTCTCCATACACAGCCATAAAAGAGAAAGAAAAGCAGTCTTGCCTGTACATAGTTGAAGCATTCCTCATATCAAATCCTGACGAGTTTATTCTTTCCAGGAAAGCTTGTGCGAGCTCTGGTGTGATATCATACACTGTGTCCAACTGCTTTGTGGCATTGTCATAGCTAATGAATAGTCTTACCTGACCAGTACAAAGAAAATCAAGCGTCAGGATTATGAAACAATTACATCCAATAAAATATCTTTGACACTCTAAATTAATTGAATCCATTCATGTTCTAGAGAAAGGAAAAAGACAGATTTGGATAATACAGTATTTTTGAAGGCAAAGCTGAATGAGCGATCCTCTGTCAAACTGTCAAATAATTTGAGAGTCTTCTGTCATTGGTCCCCATCTTTCTTTCCATAAAAGTCAAAGAAGTCTGATACAGATAAATAACTACACATTAGTGATAGGCACTTTCAAATTCCAAAAAGAGAAGAATAGTTGGTTGACAATGGATTTGGTTTCAATTTCTATTTAAGTAATTAAAATCTATAAACTTCTTTTTCATGTTTAAGTTTGCATTTGTGTTCATATTGTTTGTAGCTGACATCACTTGACAATGATATATTAAATTACATTTTGTTACTTACTTCATCGAGACTGATTTTCAAAATTTCTTCTAGTGAGAGATGGACCATGTATCTTCCCAAAATCCACAAGTTTTCTGCACTGATCCAAGAAGTTGATTCATTGAACTCTGTTTTGTACAAATAAATACTCAGTACAATGTTAAGAAAGTAATTATTTTTGAAAGATATCATACCCAGAAAATTGTTATTGGTAAATAATAAAAAAAAATCTGCAAATCAGAAAAATCCTTAGAGGCGAGAGTCAGGTTCCCTCCATCAGCTAGATTTTAGCACCACACTTTTATGAGCTCATACTTTTTTTTAATGAAAATGAAATAGTGATCCAATGTCCCAAATTTTCTCATATGAAAATTATTAATGTTTTATGTTGTTGAAACAGAAAATGGATAAAGTATGGGAAAGGAAAAATTAAACCGATAGTATTAAATATGGAGTAGCGGTTTTTAAATTCAGCTTTCCTAATCAAATATATTATTTAAGAACACCAGGAAGGCATGATACTTTCTAACACTTTATACATCTTTTATATTATTATTGATTATACCACTCATTTCAGCAATATGCAATAGCAATAATGGAGAAAATGGAAAACCATTCATATACCTATATGGAAATAGGTTGATAAAAATTACAAAATACTGCATAATAGTTTAAAAATGTCATTCATTTAGTAACATTCTCCCAAGGACTGAAAAATGAAGCCATGATTCAAATACCCCTGAGGAAAATGTATTCATGGACTAGATGGGTACCTTGAGCCAAAAAGACAGTTTTTTCTCCAAAGTGTCCTAATTTGGATGGCTCAACGTGTGGTGGCTCTGAACATATTCCTTAGCAGTGCTTATACAACTCTGTTAAAATAAAATCATCAACACATTTTGCAGAGTTTTCAGTATCTGAAAAAAACAGCCTATAAGTACCAGAAGCTGAAGAACCCCATTTAGTGATTTTTGTGAAAGCACAGATCTAAGTTCTGTAGCTGAGACAAGACGATGCTCCCAGCAGACCTGTCAAGCCTCAACAAGGAACATTAAGACAGTTGAAAGTATGACAGAAGAGTTAAACAAAAACTGTCTCAATTTAAGGATGTTGACTGTGGCAGAACAGACTTGCAGTTACCAAGCGGGCAAGCCATGATTCCCAAAAGTTGTCTGATGCTGAGGGCTTTTCCCAGGACTGCTGAGTATCATCAGGCATGTCCTGTATCCTTCTTCCCCAGTAAGGCACTGGCAGTAACACCACCACAGCAGCATCATGCACTTCTCTCTACCAATTAATGGGTTACTCTGGTATTTTGAAACAGCAGAAGCCCCGGGAGCCAAATTTAGCTCCAGTGAAGCAAGTGCGCATTTTGCATTTGATTTCCAGGGAATGAGGAAGAACATACACATGTAAAAGTCTAAAATGCTCCCACGACAGCACTGCCAGGATGTTCAGTGAAACCCAAGCACTGGCTCTGATGCCTCAGTGCCGCTGCCACTTTACAGCCCCTCATGGAGCCTGTCCTGCACTGTCCCAGCTGTGGCATACCTGTTTAAGACACATTAACAAGGCAAACAGATGTGGTAAAATGCATAAAATCAGAATTGATGAACTTTGTTTTTATCTTGTGCCATTTGAATGAGCTGGTAGCATGTGCAGTAGAACTTTCACAACATCCTGCATTTCTTTTGTATTTTTAAACAGTGCATTGTCTAATGTATTCTGAGACAGATCTATTTCTCTAGTCTGAATAGGAGGCCAGAAGTGAACAACACCCCTGTGCAGAGTGCCTGACAACTGGATCCTATTTAAGTCTTACAAAAAGGACTTGAGTACAAGAACTTTGTGTATAATTCTGCGTAGAAGAGATGAAGAGCAAGCATCTTTGGAGAACTATTTGCCGTGAATAACAAATATATTACATTTACTGTATTCTGGAGCAAAGGTATTCAAGACTGCTACTCTTAAACAGACTTGTGTTAAATTTGGGAAACAATTCAGTGTAACAGATAGGCCTTTTGCTGACTGTTTTTCTCTTATGATAACCAAGAAAAAAATACTTTGTACATAACATACCACTCATGTTATAGGATTTTTGTAGCATCTGCTTCATCCAGCCATACAGTGCTCTCTGTGTATTTGCTGAGGTTTTGTCATAGAGGTCCTTGAATACTGCTGATCTAAGTGATACAAGGACATGTAAATTCACTAATGAGTTAACTATTTTTTTTTAAATGACACACTTGGACAAATACTTTTAGAAACAGTAACACATAATAAGAAAGCTGTACCTGGAAAATAGACTGAGACTATATAGTAACCTATTTTTAAAAGCACATATATTCAGGAAATACTACATAGTATTAATTGTGTCTGGAAAACAAACGGCTTACAAGTTTCTGAAGGCATCCTCCTGCAGAATGCTTGGGAGGCTCCCAACAACATCAGGTTGGAGATAGTTCACCCCTGACAGCCGTAAAACCTGGCTTAGGATATCCACGCAGTCCAAAGCACTCAGAGCCAGAAAGCATTTATCCAGTGTTATAAGGAACAAGGTCCTGTTTACTCCTGGGCTTTGAAAAATTCTCTCTTTAGTTTTGTCCCAATCAAGAATAATATCTCCTATTTCCTGCAAGCAACAAAGGGTTAAAATAATGTCTCTTTCAGTATACTTATATATTGAATGTCTCTTTCTATATATATACACATTCAATATATTGTTCATTTTGAGGCCTGATAAAAAACATTCTACAAAAAAATATGGTGCAAAATTCTGCCTGGTTGCATTATTTCATATAATTCCTTTCTGGAATTGGCCAGAGACCAGCTTGAATGTTTTCATAAAATCAAAATGCAAACCAGAAAAATAATCCAAATGGTTGAAGCTATAGTGTGTGCTTGCATGAAAGAATTAGTTGCTTGGAAAATGAAAGGATATCAGGATGGAATGGGCATCATTTCATATATAATTTAGCATTGCAGACATCTCTAGAAAAGACCTTTCCCCATGCAGTATTTCTTGCAGCCGTTACTACAAACACCGCTTCCCGAAGATGGTGTAAGGTCAAAGAACCAAGCCCAGGGAACAAGTCTCCCTGGCAGGGGATGGACTATGAGGTTGCTCCTCTCACAAGTGGCATGTCCAGGACAGTGTGTCCAGCGCCCACAGTTGCAGCCTGGCCATCTGCTCGTGTAACACTATCAGTCCTGGAAGGACTGGGCATGGCGTTTGAGAGGATGAAATCTACAGCTACTGAGTCACTCTGTGCCACGCTGGCTGCGGTGCGTGCTGCACACCCGTCCTGTGAGCAGGGGCTGCACCTCCATCGTTGGAGTGCTGGATGATACTGCCCTTGCTCTGGGCAGTCATCTCATGCATCAAGGGAAACGCTCTTCCTTTCTCCCAGATTCAAGCACTCTCAGATACCAGGCTGTGATCCCACCCCTGCGGCGGGGACCTCCCTGGTGCCCCTCGCTGACTTTGAGTGAGGCTTTTAAGATGGGTCACACCGGGAACGCACCAGAGGCAAGCAAATGTGCTATGCTGCCTCCTCTCCAAATTGCCTAACAACCCACTTGCACCCTCCACAACTAATTAGCAAGATAATTTCACCTTCTTTAGTCCTCTGGTTCTCTTTCTAGACACTGAAGAGAAGCAGATGCTCCATGAGAACAACTGGTCCTATCTGCTTCAGACACTTGCATAGGGAGGTAAATCACACTCTGGAGATGCGTTTTTTTTCCCAGTGATTACAGAGAAAATCCAGGCAACTGACTTGGACTTGGCAGCAAACTTTTAAACAACAAGAATTAAATGAAATAAGCCCAACCTAAGGAACGGGGCTCCTGGAATCTAATCCAAGCCAGCTAAGTAACTGGGTGGTGTGCACTGCCAGAACCCCTGCCGGCCCTTTCCCATTTACCCAAACCATTGACAGCAGCTTCTATTTTTCACAAGTGCAAAGCAACTTACAAGATGGTCCTTTCTGAAGTTGAAGAGATACTTCATCGCAGTTTGGAACTGCTGCTGATCAAGCTGTTGAAATTCGGACAGTAGTTGCCTAGGCTGGTATAAAAGGCTCTTCAGGTAACTTTTTATGGACATCTGAAGTATAGAAAAATATGCGTAATATAGATAAAACTCATACTACTATGGGCACCTTTTACTCCCTGAAAATCTCCATTTAAGGAGAGGAAAATGCTTAGCTCCTGTATTGCCTGTGTTGTCAATGACTACAATAACTATATTCAACACAAACTGTAAACAAAAAATAATCTGAATGTAATGCTGAAAGACAGTAGATTTTGAATCCTGTTCTTGGCTTCATGAGCAAGTCATCTCCAGTGAGCCATTTAACAACAATGCCTCAGTTTCACACTTCATAAAACAAGAGTAATAATGCTTTTCTGCTTCATGCAGCAGAGCTGTGAAAATGAACCTTTCCTTTAAAGAGCTCAAAAAAAAAAAAAATCAGGTACTGTGTGCATATTATTACTACTTCAAAAAAGGAAGGAAATGTGCAATCAGATGGGAGAAAAAGTCTGTACCAGGTCGTAAGGCAAAAGTATTATCTCTCACATCAAACTGCATTACCAGCTAACTATCTCATGAAGGGGAATTATAACATTGGAACAGAAAGTGCTGTAAGGCTCATTAGCACCAGGCTGGAGTAAAGTCCCTTCTAATTCCTGACAGAATTATTTCAGAATTGGTTTGGAATTTGAGTTGAAACTGTTCTTTGTTGTCTTTGCTCAGCTTGCATTGCCACCAAGAAATAAGAATATAGTTGGGTCCTTGTTGCTCAGGGGGTCCAGGCCTGATTACAGCCCCAAGCTGTTAATAAACTTAATCAAATGGGAAGTGGCAGCATCAGTCTCATATAGCCTTGGGTGGGCTGTGGCAGTGAAATGGAGCTTGGGAGAAGGTCTGCGCCATGGAGCTGCGTGGCCAGGGGCTTTGGGATCACCTGAAGCTCAGAGACTGAACACTGGGCACTTTCCTTCCCCCAAGCGTGCGGGGGGTGGGCGAGCTGTGATGAGGCCACAGCTCCACTTAAACCAGCTGGTAACCTCTCACAGCCTCTCATTCCACCAGAAACAGTGCAAACTACAGCCATGGTCACAATCTGGGAGAAACCTGCCATTTTGTGGAGAAACAGTATGTGGATACACTCAATTCAGAAACAATGGCTAAGCCTGAAAATTCTGCTTTCCATCAGAGAAAAAGCAAAGAGATCTTCTTTCTTATTATTTCTGTCGTGCATACTCCTGCAATCTTAGGGGAAAAAACAACCAAAAAACCTATTCCCATTTTCTGCTACACTGTAGATCTGTTAGTTAGCTCTACTATTGACAACCTAGCTTTGGTTACAGACATAGGTTGCTTTTTTAAATTCCTTTTTGAATAAGAATTTTCATGCATTTTAAATGGCACAAACCTGTAGGCTGCTAAGAGTAAACATAACTTCCTGGGCATGAAAATACGCCATGACTTTTGTAAGTGTATCTGCTGTCCAGACATTGGAACTGTAACAGAAAACAGGACCAAAAATGCCAGTAAAATAATATAACATGTAAAATAGCAGATTACAAGACAAAACAAGAATAAGAAAAGCAAACACTGTTACTCACACTATAATGACACGATATTCAGCTTTTTGACCTAACAAGACTGATAGACAACCTATTTAATGCAATGAAAATGCGTAGAGGAATGCAATGAATTACTTGTATTTTTTTAAAATCTAATTCCACAGCCACCCACAATAATCTCAATTTTCCATCATGCTGCTGTTAGTACCATCTCCAGGCATGAGACAAGCTGTGTCGTGGCTGGTCCGGAGCTATAGGTGTGTGAACTGGCACCCTGCTACACTTGTTCTGCTCTGCTTGTAGGAAGAAAGTTCAGTCTGCTGCCTTTCCTCCAGTAGAGGCTTTAATTTCAGCCTGTCTTCTTTATGCAGCCATCGATTTTCTCAAAACACGTAGGAGTGGATTTGCCTTTGAGGCTTATTAAATCTTTCAAATTTAGACAAAATTAACAAATAATTCAAAAGTTGCCAGGAGCTGGAGGAAGTGGGATGGATGGCAGATGGAATAGCACTGAAAGAAGATGGACAGAAAGCTGGAACTGCACCTAATTTCCTTACGAAGCTATTCTGAAACACATGAACAAGTTAATTACCAAAATTTCTGAAAACTGTAGCAGATACTTATTCTCAGCCTCATTCTATGCATGTTTTTTGCTTTACCATGAAAAACAGCATTTTCCTTGTGAGGAGGAAATACTCCTCACAGGGGATCTAAATCAAAGTAATCCTATGTGACAATTTCATTCTATCAACAATCTTCCAGGTTCTGTGGAAATGAAACAGATCATATCTGAAGTGCAAGATAATACCGAATATCAAGATGTTGAGAGTAATACATTACCTCTGAAAATGAAGTATATCAAGGAGGGCTACACATGAAAAATGGAACATAAAAAGTTATGGTGAGATATTGAATTTCAATTCCTTTTAGAAGCAGAAGTGGGAACAATTTTGTACATTACCATTCAGATATCTCCCAGTTATTACTTCCTCCTAAGGAAAAAATTATACATATATGTAATAAATTATTATTTTTAGATTATATTATAAAATGTTAGTAGAGAGATCAAATAAAAATACTAACCACAGCTTTGTGTAATAATGGCGGCAAATCTGTAAAAGATTATCCCGTTACTAAAAGTGGATTTAATGTTTTACCGTTCAACTGTATTACACAAAAAAACATGTGCAGTATACAGTGAAATTATATATACACATATTATCTATTTCTAAGCATTTAATGCAGTTCTGAATGAACGTATTTACAGAAAAACAGTGACAAGAAAAGTCTATTAAATAATAAGCAATCCTGGTTAAAATCTTTCCTGTCATAGCTCCGTGGCATCAAGACAGCAGAAAATATGGTCCTAGTTACTAAACAGCACTGCATCTATTTTATTACATGTAGCTTCTTCCATCCACACAAAACACATCGCTCATACAGGAGTTCCGGTCTTACCTTCAGAGTCTTGACTGTGTGTAATCTCAGCATGACTCACTGATATCAATAAGAAACATATCTTCAAAAGTCTGGACATTTCTTCTAGTGTTTATTAGAACCATAACATATTTGGATTGAAAAAGAAAATAAAAAGAACAAAGTCAAAAGGCAATATTCACCCAAAACTTTCATAGCTATAAATCAGAGACAGTACAGAGTGCAGATTGAGATCAGAATGATTTAAAAGTGCTTGCTCCCAATTTTCACATTTAGATCTTTTTCCAGGATAAACATATCTTTTATGCAAATACAAGTCTGCCAAGTGTGCCTGTGCAGCCAGATTTATTTCCCTTTTACCAAACAGCTGTTTTAATTTTCTTTCTAGCAGCACTGTTTATTTACTAACCCACATCCCACCTAATATTACTTAAACATGGTTTTGTTAAAGCAAAAAAACCCAAATCCTTTTAAACTCAGATAAAACAGAAAAAAAAAAAATAGAGGGAGTGAAAAAGGAGATAGTAAAGAAGCCCAGATAACCCTAAGCTGTGTCTAGCTCGCAAGGCTGCCTGCAGGATCACTGCCGGTGGGCCCAGGACCCACAGCCTCCCGCACACAGGGGATGGTTGGTGCTGGTGCCAGTTCGGGGCAGGGGGTGAAGGAGTATGCCCCCCCCCACCACTGCAAAAAGGGGGAGAACATCCTTCTGCCCCTCTGAAGCAGAGGGAAAGCGACACATTTGGGAAACACATTTGCCACTTCACTCAGTGGGATCAAAGCTCTAGTCTGTGCACTCATGAGAAAGGTACCATCAGGTTCTCACTACCAGCTAGGACACAGATTCTGTGCAAACACATGCTTTAGTAGCTCTTGCTATCCCTGCTACCCTGTGCTATGCACCATAAAGATCACCGAAAGATAAATTAGCTGGAAAGGCAGTAACGGGATGCCTGGAGCTTTTCACCAAGGTGTCACCGATGCTCATCAGACAAGACTGACAATCTCACCATTGTCCTACATGAAATGAATTTGTCGCTTTCCGTCTAGTTCCGGAATGACAAGGATGGACACCACAGTAGTGCAATGGGGCAGAAGGGAATCAGCGACGGAGCAGGTCCCACTCTCACGGAGCCCCTCTGCAGCACCAAGGACCACAAGCTGCTTCACCCCATGTTGCACCACGCTGGCTGCCGAGAGAATTTCTGCCTCTGCACCCCCTGCCTGGCCCTCTGCCCAGCCACCAGAGTCATCTTCCCCTCGGGTAAAACAATTAATTAATCTAGGATATTAGATGATGCCCTGTTCTACAGATCATAGCTTCTTACACTGGGATTGGTCCCTGATTTTAGCAAATGACATGGAGGTCCCCATTGGCCAACTTCACTCTGACCCTGAGATGACTTTGTTAGGTTTCCTCTCCCTTTCCTTCATTTCAAGGGTTTATTTGCAGCTGCATTTAATTTCTGTATTTCTTTTTGTTGCTGGATTCATTATCTTTTTTTTTTTTTCAGAAGTTTTTTGCCACGGTTTGAGTTACAGATCTGAAGATTTGATAAATACAAACGTCTTTTTCAGATTGTTTAATCTCACGTATCAGCAACGTACTCTTTTATGAAAGCATCTTTCAACAGCCTCTAGCAATACTTCAGTCTGTTGCAAATACTTAACTCCAGTCTTGTAACAGGAGTGACTCAAACTGACGGATGATGAAAAATTTAAACACCACACTTTAAGAAGCTATCCCCTCCCATCCTGTTCTTGTACACACTGAAACCTTTCTCAGCTATTCTTTTGGGAATGCCACAGTACACGTCTCTCATTCAGACGTATCCTGTTTCCTAGACAATGAACTTTCTTGTGTTTGTTTCTGCCTTCGCCCTAGTAATTTTGCAGCAAGGTTTCATTCCTCTGCATACTTTAAATCATGCTACCAATGTCAATCCTGATTTATTACAACTCATTCACTTTGATCAGGAGTGCATTTTAATTAAAGCACACTAAATTAATATATAAGGATATCAAATGCTAGAGAAAGTGCTTTTTTAATCCTGACTAACTCCAGTGCACAATTAGCAGATGCAGAAAAAGCCTGCTGTGAAATAGCCCTGCTTCATAAAACAATCTACTGGATGAAATAGTTCCTTTTGCAGGTGAAACCAGTCTGTTTGCAGAAGCTCACTGCAGCTTTTAGACATCCCCTGATCACCCTGTGGGGATCTCTTGCATCCCATCCAGCATTTCCCCAGAGATCGTTCCTTCCACTACAGCATCTGCTGTGATCACATCCCTGAGATGTCGCCCTTGCAGGACTCCCCGGTCATGAGGAGCTTGCAGATTGCCTTCTTTAGCTCCCTAAACAGACGCTCTTCCATGTAAGAAACCCTAGACATTTTATCACTCACTCCAATGCAGCTGTTGCCTTATCTGAAGCTTGATAACCAGAAAGATGACCTCATAATCAGAAGTCTTGCTGATAAAACCCTTGCACGACCGGCAGCTGGGCTCCCGGCACCTCTGCAGAACAGCCCCATGTGCAGCAAGGAATCTCACGGGGTCCTGGCTGGAGAGAGGGAAGCCAGGGGAGGGCAGGAGAGAAGAAAGAGACGGAGGGTTCCTGGGGAGAGCTGGGACCCCCTGGCACTTTACCTGCCTCTGCCGTGTGCCTCCTTCCCATGGTCGTGGTGCAATGAGCGGGGCGTCTGTGGTGAGGACACAGGGCAGGGACCAGGAGCGGGGCCAGCACCGCCCACAGCACCACGGGGGGGACGTCTCCTCTGCAGGGGCTTAGGGGGCGAGGGACTCCACAGAAGGCAAAAGAGGACACTTCTCCCGAGATGGAGAGAAGACACCCAGGGCCAGACTGGTGCCGCCCCGCGCACCCCACACCCCTGGCAGAACATGGACTGTACCTGGGACCACCTGGCAAAGGGGCTGAGGTTTCCCGGAGATTAAGTTGTTCCAACTTCGTGTTGAAAGTTTCTGACTAAATCATGCCCTTGCTCAGCACTTTTTTCCTGTGAGGCAGCACCTCCCGTGCACCTTGACAGAACAGAGAGCTCTGTTACTCTGCAGGGCAGAACATGCACACGCACGAGGACTTGCACCATCACCCACAGCTGGACAGGCACAGTGGAGAGATGAGGCAGGTCCCCCAAGCCTGGGACAATGAACTTGGACATGGGACTTGCAATAAACACTTGTCTCCTTGGAAGACAGTACTTCAAGCCATTTAATCAATAACTGGACTCAAGAGTTTCTTTGCGGGGGCTGTGTGAACAGACATTAACCACACACAAACCCTCACCGTCTGGCAAGAGAGAGCCGCCCCTTTCCCCCGACACGATGGGCCATGCTGTGCCCTTCCTTCACAAGGAACTCCAATGTACAAGAACAGGTGTAGGTACAGTCCCTTGGTGCCACTCAGTATGTTCAACAGGACTAAGCAGGTTTTGGACCCTGCTGGATTTAAGCTTACTCGGTTCATAGCTTTTCCCTGTTATTGCTCATGTTTTAATAAGTTCTAATTCCCCTCTCAAGTGTAAGAATAGTTGTTTAAATAGAAGGAACAAACCATGAAATCATAAGGAAAAAACCCACTGCTATTTACGTTGTACCTTCTGTCCCAACATTTCTCAAAGCTATTACAAACCAAAGTCCTAAGTGACAGGACTAAAAGATATGAGATGTGAAATGCACGGTTTCTTGTGTGATCTTTAACCCACGGGATTAAAACATTTAAGTACCTTTGAAGAAGTTTGTCTTAATACATATCTGCTACAGGAAGCTAAATTCATTACAAATTAAGGAACATTATTTTCCCACTTCTAGATGAGCACAAATGAAGGTAACAAACCAAAATGAATGGATTCACCCCCAAGCTTACATAGCTTGCACTCCATAACTTACATGTTTCCAACACACGAATTGGATTGTACTCTGTGCCAAAATTCAACGGCACATGCTGAAACAATACTGAACCTGAGTTACTGTTGAAAAAACCCACCAGTCAAAGCCCTCGCCCCATACTACGGAATACTTACCATTCCACAAGATGACAAAGAATAAAAGGCAACTAAATTGGCAAGATAAATCACTAGCCATCAGGCAAAGGAAGTCCAAGATAAACCTAAAAAGACACACTGAAACATCCTACCTGGCATAAGATCACCAATTGTCAAAAAAACCCACAATGCACAACTTTTTTAGACTTCAAAAGCAAAAGATAAGTCAGGTCTTATTCTACTTACCAGCTGATATACAAGCTGAGGTCTCTGCTCTCTCACAACACTTACATCCCAAGCAACGTACGACACTGCTGCCAGCACATGCTGCTTGTTGTTTTAAAGGAAGGTTACACCCCAACTGCCAGAAACTATCCATTTTAAACAGAGTTTTTAGAATAAAATATGTTAAAATAAATAGCATTTGCTTATAATCCCGGAGAAAGGAAAACCCAAGCTAGCAAAACCTTCAAAATCAGGTCCCTGTATCCTGACTTCAGAGGCAGTTTGACTCACAGAATTTGCAAGGAACTGCCTGCACTTCTTTTAAGCTGAAAACTTTTAGGAACAACTTGCTTAGAAAGTTTGTTACTAAAGCCATCAGCTTAAACTGCAAAGTTCTGGCAAGTTTTACCATAAACCCTGTTGCTGGAAAATGGCCTATGCAAAAGCAGTAAGGATTTATGAGCTTTGAGAGGAACATGATAAAAACCCAACCAGAAGTGATACATTTTTGCGGACTGTTATGCCTTTAAACAATAGTTAAATGCTGTTCAAACAAACACAAGGTTGTGCTGCTACTGAGAGCTTGATTCCCAACACAGAGCAGTTACTGCAGGCAAGCGTGGCTACGGTTACAAATATGAACACAAAAATTAAAGCAAAAGTCATCTCAAAAAAAGTTTATTAGTATGATTAAAAACATGTGAAGAATGACAGTAAGAGAGAAATTAACTTAGCATGGAAGAATATCCATTTCAACAGTTTATATTCAACAAGGCCTGAACTGAATGGATAACTTTATTGCCAGATTTTGCTTCATCTCTTTAAGAACGGTTCACATTTTATCAGTTTCATCATTATTAGGACTATTGCTTTTGTTTGAATCTGATCCCTGTTGCAGGTAAGTATAAAAAAATATCCCCCATTACTGCTGGATTGCAGAATGTACTGTTGGTTTTAGAGTTGGTAAAAAAAGAAATTCTCAACTGAAGAGTCTGTTTAAAAAACAACTTTTTTTTTTTTTTCCTAATCACACTACAAAGAAATACATTAGTATTTTGGCCTTTAAATTTCTTACATGGTATTTATTTAGCATGGCAGTCCCCAAATTCCCTCCCTTTAAGTAACCATAAATCAAACCTCTCTCGCAGAGGCTGCTTCTTGGGTTAGATTCTGGAGATCTACTTCATACACGCTTAAACTGGCTTAAGGACAAACACAGCGTCGTCTAGTACATAGTAGTCATTATACATATCACCTTCACATAGGTACGGCAGTCTGGTGAAAGCCTCTATGGCAAAACCAGCTTTACTGAACACTTCTGGCAGGCTATTCACCTGTTCTTCCCAAGTGTGCCCTTTGATTTCCAAAACTTCCGAGGGCTTTTCCCACTTGCCACCTACTGAGAAAACAAAACAGTTTTGTTTAAATTACAAAGAAAACTTTGTTATGTTTTGCATTTTCTAACAGAAAGCATACTACAAAGATTAGGTTCAATTCCACTCCAAACAGGAGGTTGACAAGCCATTTGTAGAGCTGTTGGAAGCATCAGTTAAAGGTTTTGCCTGTTGTTCAGAAGCAGCTCTCTAACGGGCAGTCCCAAGACTGGCTGAAAAGTAACGTCCATTAGCGAGGCTGGTGTTCAGCAGACACAGACAGACAGGCTATTTAATGCTTTTCTAGCATTATAAAATTCTTTCTTTATGCTCACTGTCTGGCCAAAGATGGCGTCAGGTAATTACAGTAAATCAAGCCAGCAAGTTGAAAATTATGCTTTGCTGTGAAGCTTCCATCAGCAGACCACCACATTTTCACAGATGGCTACAGAACCTTTGGTCCTCCAGTGGCCACCTACTAGCTGATACAGTAAAGACTGCTTAGGGTCATAAAAAATTAAGAAGCCTAACACTTGTATCATGTTGGAAAACCCATTGTCATTTGTTATATCTGATAAAATAATCTGAAGGTTATAGGTACAACTCTCAGAAGTTCAAGATTTAAAACCCTCCACCCATTTTTCCAGTAACATCATCCAGAAATAACAAGCGTTTTCTGGTTTGCTCTGTACCTTTAACCAGTTTGCTAAATGCAGTTGTAAACACCCTTCTAAACAGGAAGTTTTAAATCTTGTGACTCAGAGTGTTCTGCAACTCCAAAGATTTCCTAAGTTCCTCTTCCTTCAAGCAGAATCATTTCCAGAGAGATACAAGAAATGGCATCTTTCAACAAATTAAAAAACCTCCTGATGCTGGTGTTTGACTGGATTCTGTATGGTGCTGGTAAGACTTTTGTTTAAGCTTCTTGTATTTTCCCATGTAATATCAGTTGAACAAGACTGAAAAAGTTGTGGTTATGATTTGCAACATAGCTACAAAATAAGGGCAGTAAGAAGTTTTGCTGAGAATCAAGCTAATTTCTGCTATCTTCATACAGCTTCCAGATTAAGCAACTGTTAGCAAATGCTTTTTCTTCTGAAAGTCAAAAATCATAGATTGCAGGAGAATTTCAGGGTCAAATTCTACCACACGTCCCTGCAAAGAAGGGTCCTGCAGCAGCAGCGTGGCTTCAGTGTGGCTGTGCTATTTGGGAGGAGGGTTTGGGAAGTTTGGCAGCCAGTTCGTACACAAACTGGAGCCCTAGAGCCATCCTCTGCAAGGCCACCCAGAGCCCTGGGGTGAGGGGAAAAATATAAGGGATCAGCTGTGGAAGCACCAGTTACTGCTTCTCACCACAGCCGGTGGTGAGAACAGCGACAACTTAGATTACCACAACCTTCAGATTGCTGCAGCAGCTGCGGAACGGCTCTGATGTTGATCTGACCCAGAAGCAGAGTTTCATTTTATTCCTGTAGAAGTCAGACACTGAATCTGCTTGGATTTGGTCCATAAAACACTCAGTGAGAAAAATGACAAAGGGTCAATGCTGATTGTCCACAGTGGACAAGCTTATAAATTGTGTATCAGCAGTAGATTAAGAGACTTCAGTGTATTTTTCTTCTAATTTGTTATTTTCTAGGAAGCAGAAAAGGATGCTGTTAAGCTTCTACCTTCATTTTCACTGCAATAATCTCAATTCCATTGTTTAAATAACTAAGCAATTTATTTGAATATAATTAAATATACTAAACCAGTATTTAAACTATGAATTTTAATAAGGACTTAAAAAAATCCTCCCAGACTACTCATATTAAACCTTAGATTTCAGTTCCTTAATTAGAATTCTCTTCTCTGATTAACCTTCCTGTTTTCTCTACACACATTTTTAAATATCAGAACTAACAAGCAATATTACTATCCTTAGACACCCAGAGTCAATACATGTGATGAAGTGGAAGAATGTTTAGGAACTACTATAAATTCTAACCGATGTTAGGAAATGGCTGTTACAAACGTCTCCATTTACAGCACCTCCACTGCCTGCCATCAGGCTATCTGACTTGACTCGCAGATCAGGAACAGCCAAGGAGAGAAACACTTGCAGAACTACTCCTCTAAGCAGCTGGAGTTATGTCACACAACATCCCCAAACACTCAGGACTAATCTGAGGCAGGGAACTACATGAAGTATTCTTTTGGTCTTTTCCACCGCTGAAGGAGACATTCACATTATTTTAGATGTACGAATCTTCTCTATACTTTTTCAGAAAAAACTAAGTAAAGCACATTACCACATAGGTAAAACTGCTAAATGAACACATGGGCAAGCTGTAGGAATTATCAAAAGTTTGCTGGAAAGAACCTTAAAAATGCCAAGTTTAAAACACAGTTGGTCTTCCTCCTTTCCTCCAATGAATCAGAAGGTTCATTTTCTTTTTATATCATGCCTTGCTTTTTCCCTGTCCCTCACACTACCAGCTGTTTATTCTCAACAGGTGCTGCAGAAACCTGCCACGTGACTGTAACACAACCCGGATTTCAGGAAGCCAACGACTCCATGCACACCGTGGTCCTAACATGTGCTTTCTCTGCCTCTGGATGCTCCTCATCCCCACCTGAAGTGCTATGGTTTCGTTTTTTAACTAACAAACACGAGGATTTGTGTACTCCTGGATGCACAGATCGTCAGAAGTACCAAGTACAGTCATCAGGAAGTAACACTTCACTTCAGATTAATAATCTGACTGTAGACGACAATGCTGTTTATATCTGTGGAATAGCATTTTCAGATTCAAGTTCACCCCATTCTAAACAAGCAGGAGATGGAACAGTACTAACAAAAACAGGTCAGTTGATAGATCCTTCTTAATGAAGCATCTTAAAAGAAATGAATTATCTTTCCTAAATATTCCCTTTTCTTCCACTTTCCAGAATGGCATTTAAGGTGGAAATACCAACAAAACTGTTAGGAGGACTATGATTATATTAAAATATTTATAGTAAAACCATGGAAGGATTCTACAAATAAGCACCTTAATCTTGTTTGCTAATTAAAATGGTCTGTCATACGAGGCAAATTAGGAATCTAGAAAAGAAAGAAGTTTTTGTACTCTGTGTTATCTAACAATACTCTACATCCTCTTACATAAAGACTTCAATGTCTATCAGAAAGGAAGTATCAACAGAAAAATGAGAAGTAGAGAAACTGACATTTAGTGGAAATAGGTGCCAAGAGTAGAGGGTCCCAGAACTGGGGATTCACTGGGCCAGCGTGAGCAAAAAGTTTTGGTTCTGACCCTTTATATCATTTGCCTTCTAGTTAAGAAAGTGATCAGACTTCATTAACAACATTTCAGTTTTACATGCGTAAAATAGAAAAAAAAAAACAACCACCAAACAACCAACTAGTTTTATGATTACTTTCCCTATATTCCTTCCTTCCTCTATCTAATAGCGCTTCTGAACAAAGGTCTGTAAGCTTTATTCAGATATTCCTTCACAAGAGCAGAAAACTGGATTCTATTCTCTGTCTACTCCTCAAGGAAGGGTTCATAATCAAAACCAACAAGTCTCCACTGCCCTTGCAAATATTCACAGAAACAAAAGTGATGTCACTAAGGAATTCAGATTGAAAACGAACCAGAAAAATACTGGCAGGTTTTTCAATTCCTCAAGAGGAAGGGGGCTGAAATGCAGAATCCTAAGAAAATTATGTGAATCTGAAGAACTGTCCTTTACTCTAACACTCACTTTTAATCAAGGAGCAGAGCAGCAGCACAGCAACGGAAAACTCATCTTCATGATCATCGCCTCATCCTTACTGTTTCTGTACAGTACAGCTGTATTCACACTCTTTGTACTCTACAAGGTAGGCTCAAAGTAATTCTTCTGATTTTGTTTATTTGGTAAATCTAAGCAGCTTTAACATCTCCATAAGGAGAATAACAAGACATTCCCAGATTCCACAACTTTTATGATTAAGTTCTAAAGAGTTAGTTGAAGATCACACACTGCACACATCTGCAAACTTGTGTGGTGCATATTTGTACTCCCAACAGCAACAGCATTTTCTTTTTCCAGTAAAGTGTCTAAAAGAAAAAGTATTCTAAAGTTAAAATTATCCTGAGAATAATTATCAGCAAGTTGGACTTTATCTGTCAAGGCACACTCAAAAACCAGAACTGGAAGTCACCATCATAAGTCATCAACTCTCTGGATTAGTTTCCAGCAAAAGCAAAATAATTTAAATTTACTGTCAAAGTATTCGTGAACTGCAGTAAGGTTACTGCAGACTGACTTTGCTTCTGTAATAAAATTCTATTCATACATCATACATATACGGAATAAAGACCTTGGTAAAATTTAAAAATATCAGTGACATAGAAGTTTTATGCTTATAGGAAAAATCGTATTTAGTTAAAAAGAACCAAACACACCCAAAGCTACAACTGGAATCTTTACATATAATGAAACTTTGACGTGAGAATAAGGACTTCACAGTCCTAAGTGGTATGGTATGGTAAAAAGGTTCTTTGCTGTAGTGATCAGTGTCTAAGCATAAAGACAGGACAGTCTTTTTGATTTTTTTTCTTCAAACTAGGTGAAGCAGTATAGTGGGAAAAATTAATCAAGCCTTCCTCAAGGGGAAAACCTGATGTCTGAGATGCCATTGTTTTATTTTTGAGAACTGGGTAGTGCTTCAGGCAGGTCCCACTGTCCTCAAAGCAAAAATACTTGCAATATGTACTGCCAGAAACTGAAAAAAGACCTTTGACACTTGAAAACTTCCCTGATTTTTCAATGGTAAAAGCTAATGTAATGATTTATCTACACACTGTTTGATGCTGCAAAAGGGCAACACGTTTAACTATTCTGCTACCTTAGCAGTTGGCTCCTCATCTTATGTTTTAATCAGTTTTTATTTTATCATTCCTCTCTCCAGTTAAAACTAAAGCTGCTAAAGAAAAGTGGGAATGAAGACCAAAGAAGAGAGAACTGTGTATGTTACCACTTTGCTTGCTTTGTCTGTGATTCAGAGGTGATGGGTTTTATGTCTTTAAGTATATGGGGCACCAATTCTGTGATTAATTGATGATTGATGAAGAGACATTCAGAGCTATTGAGGCATCACTTCAGATTTGTACAATATTAGCTAATGATTTTGCATTTAACTAACTTTAACTAAATTATTAATCAATTTATTTTTTAACTAATTGGATACAGGATAATGGCAATCTACATAATGGCCATCTCTAATACACAGCTTCCTTTAGCTTAAGTAAGTTTTGTTCAAACTTCTGGTGAAAATAAAAAGTTTTGCTAATAATTCTTTTTTTTCTTGTTTAAATGGTACATTCAGGTAAGCCCTCATGTATTTAAAACAGCTCCATTAAGAATCCGTGTCACCATGTATCCTTAAATAAAAATCAGAAATGATACATTTAAATATCCATTAAAGGTATATATATGTTAAGAGATGTAATATTAATGTAATTTAGAACCCTTCTGCCTGCCATATGCTATTTAGTAACATTCCCAAAGACATATACAGGGAAAAAGTCAAAATGATAAAAGGTAAAAAAAGATGTTTCCCTCAACTTCAAATGTAGGATTGACCTAAAATATTTTAAATAATTTGCAGAAAATCAGTAGTGGACGAAAAATTTTTCAAGCAATTGCCGAAGAACTTCAAAAGCAGAGGTACGCTGAGCATTGCCAACAGCCCGTAAGTATCTATAAGCCAATACTGAAATTCATGGGGATAAAAGAGCAACTGACAGTTTTAAGAGTATATAATTTCTATTTCCTCTGGAAATAGATGTTTTCCTTTTTCATAAAATGGTTTGTGTTGGAAGGGATCTTTAAAGATTACTTAGTCCAACTCCCCCGACCCTGAGCAGGGACACCTCCCACAAGACCACGTTGCTCCAAGCCCCATCCAAC
>JAHREE010155616.1:0-19881 GCA_033628505.1 Tringa tobata | reverse complement strand
CTTCCCAGGATCTCCGTGGCCTCCTCTGGACTCCCTCCAACAGGTCCATAGTCCTTCTTAGGTTGGAGGCCCTTCAGGTTCAGGTTTTTATTATTCTTAAAGTTCAGTGCTACTATAACAGCCCTGAAAATGCAGTTTTCCTGCTTACACACACACTAGTCACATGCGTTTAAACATGGCTCATGTCTGCCCTGCAGGATGTGAAGAGGACACAGAGGACTTTGCAGCCCTTCACTGTGTGACCTCTCTGGTGACACCCATGCCAATTAAAAACCACTTGCACTCCTGGCTGGCATGAGCTAAGGCTTCCTCCTTAAATCCTATCTGTAACATGATTTCCACAAAACACTCCCATCTTCTGTGTTTCAAACAGCCAAGGCAACTCATGTCCTGCTGTCCCGATTTGTTTTATTGGTGCAGCATACAACGTGATGAAGCTCCGACTGGGTCCCCCAGACACTGCTGTAGTCCTCCTACGAATGCTACAGACAACTCCTCACTGCACAGCCGGAGACAAAACGTTAGCTAATTAGGCATACCTCCAAAAATTCCTGAACTAGCAATTCTTCACTGTTGCTAACCAGGGTTAGATTTCAGCCTAGATTTTTCTGCTGGAAGGAAGAAGCTATGCCATATCAACAATTTCTTCAGCTACTTATTGCCCTTCTCTATTCTCCTTACTTACTCGTTCTCTCCATACACAGCCATAAAAGAGAAAGAAAAGCAGTCTTGCCTGTACATAGTTGAAGCATTCCTCATATCAAATCCTGACGAGTTTATTCTTTCCAGGAAAGCTTGTGCGAGCTCTGGTGTGATATCATACACTGTGTCCAATTGCTTTGTGGCATTGTCATAGCTAATGAATAGTCTTACCTGACCAGTACAAAGAAAATCAAGCGTCAGGATTATGAAACAATTACATCCAATAAAATATCTTTGACACTCTAAATTAATTGAATCCATTCATGTTCTAGAGAAAGGAAAAAGACAGATTTGGATAATACAGTATTTTTGAAGGCAAAGCTGAATGAGCGATCCTCTGTCAAACTGTCAAATAATTTGAGAGTCTTCTGTCATTGGTCCCCATCTTTCTTTCCATAAAAGTCAAAGAAGTCTGATACAGATAAATAACTACACATTAGTGATAGGCACTTTCAAATTCCAAAAAGAGAAGAATAGTTGGTTGACAATGGATTTGGTTTCAATTTCTATTTAAGTAATTAAAATCTATAAACTTCTTTTTCATGTTTAAGTTTGCATTTGTGTTCATATTGTTTGTAGCTGACATCACTTGACAATGATATATTAAATTACATTTTGTTACTTACTTCATCGAGACTGATTTTCAAAATTTCTTCTAGTGAGAGATGGACCATGTATCTTCCCAAAATCCACAAGTTTTCTGCACTGATCCAAGAAGTTGATTCATTGAACTCTGTTTTGTACAAATAAATACTCAGTACAATGTTAAGAAAGTAATTATTTTTGAAAGATATCATACCCAGAAAATTGTTATTGGTAAATAATAAAAAAAAATCTGCAAATCAGAAAAATCCTTAGAGGCGAGAGTCAGGTTCCCTCCATCAGCTAGATTTTAGCACCACACTTTTATGAACTCATACTTTTTTTTAATGAAAATGAAATAGTGATCCAATGTCCCAAATTTTCTCATATGAAAATTATTAATGTTTTATGTTGTTGAAACAGAAAATGGATAAAGTATGGGAAAGGAAAAATTAAACCGATAGTATTAAATATGGAGTAGCGGTTTTTAAATTCAGCTTTCCTAATCAAATATATTATTTAAGAACACCAGGAAGGCATGATACTTTCTAACACTTTATACATCTTTTATATTATTATTGATTATACCACTCATTTCAGCAATATGCAATAGCAATAATGGAGAAAATGGAAAACCATTCATATACCTATATGGAAATAGGTTGATAAAAATTACAAAATACTGCATAATAGTTTAAAAATGTCATTCATTTAGTAACATTCTCCCAAGGACTGAAAAATGAAGCCATGATTCAAATACCCCTGAGGAAAATGTATTCATGGACTAGATGGGTACCTTGAGCCAAAAAGACAGTTTTTTCTCCAAAGTGTCCTAATTTGGATGGCTCAACGTGTGGTGGCTCTGAACATATTCCTTAGCAGTGCTTATACAACTCTGTTAAAATAAAATCATCAACACATTTTGCAGAGTTTTCAGTATCTGAAAAAAACAGCCTATAAGTACCAGAAGCTGAAGAACCCCATTTAGTGATTTTTGTGAAAGCACAGATCTAAGTTCTGTAGCTGAGACAAGACGATGCTCCCAGCAGACCTGTCAAGCCTCAACAAGGAACATTAAGACAGTTGAAAGTATGACAGAAGAGTTAAACAAAAACTGTCTCAATTTAAGGATGTTGACTGTGGCAGAACAGACTTGCAGTTACCAAGCGGGCAAGCCATGATTCCCAAAAGTTGTCTGATGCTGAGGGCTTTTCCCAGGACTGCTGAGTATCATCAGGCATGTCCTGTATCCTTCTTCCCCAGTAAGGCACTGGCAGTAACACCACCACAGCAGCATCATGCACTTCTCTCTACCAATTAATGGGTTACTCTGGTATTTTGAAACAGCAGAAGCCCCGGGAGCCAAATTTAGCTCCAGTGAAGCAAGTGCGCATTTTGCATTTGATTTCCAGGGAATGAGGAAGAACATACACATGTAAAAGTCTAAAATGCTCCCACGACAGCACTGCCAGGATGTTCAGTGAAACCCAAGCACTGGCTCTGATGCCTCAGTGCCGCTGCCACTTTACAGCCCCTCATGGAGCCTGTCCTGCACTGTCCCAGCTGTGGCATACCTGTTTAAGACACATTAACAAGGCAAACAGATGTGGTAAAATGCATAAAATCAGAATTGATGAACTTTGTTTTTATCTTGTGCCATTTGAATGAGCTGGTAGCATGTGCAGTAGAACTTTCACAACATCCTGCATTTCTTTTGTATTTTTAAACAGTGCATTGTCTAATGTATTCTGAGACAGATCTATTTCTCTAGTCTGAATAGGAGGCCAGAAGTGAACAACACCCCTGTGCAGAGTGCCTGACAACTGGATCCTATTTAAGTCTTACAAAAAGGACTTGAGTACAAGAACTTTGTGTATAATTCTGCGTAGAAGAGATGAAGAGCAAGCATCTTTGGAGAACTATTTGCCGTGAATAACAAATATATTACATTTACTGTATTCTGGAGCAAAGGTATTCAAGACTGCTACTCTTAAACAGACTTGTGTTAAATTTGGGAAACAATTCAGTGTAACAGATAGGCCTTTTGCTGACTGTTTTTCTCTTATGATAACCAAGAAAAAAATACTTTGTACATAACATACCACTCATGTTATAGGATTTTTGTAGCATCTGCTTCATCCAGCCATACAGTGCTCTCTGTGTATTTGCTGAGGTTTTGTCATAGAGGTCCTTGAATACTGCTGATCTAAGTGATACAAGGACATGTAAATTCACTAATGAGTTAACTATTTTTTTTTAAATGACACACTTGGACAAATACTTTTAGAAACAGTAACACATAATAAGAAAGCTGTACCTGGAAAATAGACTGAGACTATATAGTAACCTATTTTTAAAAGCACATATATTCAGGAAATACTACATAGTATTAATTGTGTCTGGAAAACAAACGGCTTACAAGTTTCTGAAGGCATCCTCCTGCAGAACGCTTGGGAGGTTCCCAACAACATCAGGTTGGAGATAGTTCACCCCTGACAGCCGTAAAACCTGGCTTAGGATATCCACGCAGTCCAAAGCACTCAGAGCCAGAAAGCATTTATCCAGTGTTATAAGGAACAAGGTCCTGTTTACTCCTGGGCTTTGAAAAATTCTCTCTTTAGTTTTGTCCCAATCAAGAATAATATCTCCTATTTCCTGCAAGCAACAAAGGGTTAAAATAATGTCTCTTTCAGTATACTTATATATTGAATGTCTCTTTCTATATATATACACATTCAATATATTGTTCATTTTGAGGCCTGATAAAAAACATTCTACAAAAAAATATGGTGCAAAATTCTGCCTGGTTGCATTATTTCATATAATTCCTTTCTGGAATTGGCCAGAGACCAGCTTGAATGTTTTCATAAAATCAAAATGCAAACCAGAAAAATAATCCAAATGGTTGAAGCTATAGTGTGTGCTTGCATGAAAGAATTAGTTGCTTGGAAAATGAAAGGATATCAGGATGGAATGGGCATCATTTCATATATAATTTAGCATTGCAGACATCTCTAGAAAAGACCTTTCCCCATGCAGTATTTCTTGCAGCCGTTACTACAAACACCGCTTCCCGAAGATGGTGTAAGGTCAAAGAACCAAGCCCAGGGAACAAGTCTCCCTGGCAGGGGATGGACTATGAGGTTGCTCCTCTCACAAGTGGCATGTCCAGGACAGTGTGTCCAGCGCCCACAGTTGCAGCCTGGCCATCTGCTCGTGTAACACTATCAGTCCTGGAAGGACTGGGCATGGCGTTTGAGAGGATGAAATCTACAGCTACTGAGTCACTCTGTGCCACGCTGGCTGCGGTGCGTGCTGCACACCCGTCCTGTGAGCAGGGGCTGCACCTCCATCGTTGGAGTGCTGGATGATACTGCCCTTGCTCTGGGCAGTCATCTCATGCATCAAGGGAAACGCTCTTCCTTTCTCCCAGATTCAAGCACTCTCAGATACCAGGCTGTGATCCCACCCCTGCGGCGGGGACCTCCCTGGTGCCCCTCGCTGACTTTGAGTGAGGCTTTTAAGATGGGTCACACCGGGAACGCACCAGAGGCAAGCAAATGTGCTATGCTGCCTCCTCTCCAAATTGCCTAACAACCCACTTGCACCCTCCACAACTAATTAGCAAGATAATTTCACCTTCTTTAGTCCTCTGGTTCTCTTTCTAGACACTGAAGAGAAGCAGATGCTCCATGAGAACAACTGGTCCTATCTGCTTCAGACACTTGCATAGGGAGGTAAATCACACTCTGGAGATGCGTTTTTTTTCCCAGTGATTACAGAGAAAATCCAGGCAACTGACTTGGACTTGGCAGCAAACTTTTAAACAACAAGAATTAAATGAAATAAGCCCAACCTAAGGAACGGGGCTCCTGGAATCTAATCCAAGCCAGCTAAGTAACTGGGTGGTGTGCACTGCCAGAACCCCTGCCGGCCCTTTCCCATTTACCCAAACCATTGACAGCAGCTTCTATTTTTCACAAGTGCAAAGCAACTTACAAGATGGTCCTTTCTGAAGTTGAAGAGATACTTCATCGCAGTTTGGAACTGCTGCTGATCAAGCTGTTGAAATTCGGACAGTAGTTGCCTAGGCTGGTATAAAAGGCTCTTCAGGTAACTTTTTATGGACATCTGAAGTATAGAAAAATATGCGTAATATAGATAAAACTCATACTACTATGGGCACCTTTTACTCCCTGAAAATCTCCATTTAAGGAGAGGAAAATGCTTAGCTCCTGTATTGCCTGTGTTGTCAATGACTACAATAACTATATTCAACACAAACTGTAAACAAAAAATAATCTGAATGTAATGCTGAAAGACAGTAGATTTTGAATCCTGTTCTTGGCTTCATGAGCAAGTCATCTCCAGTGAGCCATTTAACAACAATGCCTCAGTTTCACACTTCATAAAACAAGAGTAATAATGCTTTTCTGCTTCATGCAGCAGAGCTGTGAAAATGAACCTTTCCTTTAAAGAGCTCAAAAAAAAAAAAAATCAGGTACTGTGTGCATATTATTACTACTTCAAAAAAGGAAGGAAATGTGCAATCAGATGGGAGAAAAAGTCTGTACCAGGTCGTAAGGCAAAAGTATTATCTCTCACATCAAACTGCATTACCAGCTAACTATCTCATGAAGGGGAATTATAACATTGGAACAGAAAGTGCTGTAAGGCTCATTAGCACCAGGCTGGAGTAAAGTCCCTTCTAATTCCTGACAGAATTATTTCAGAATTGGTTTGGAATTTGAGTTGAAACTGTTCTTTGTTGTCTTTGCTCAGCTTGCATTGCCACCAAGAAATAAGAATATAGTTGGGTCCTTGTTGCTCAGGGGGTCCAGGCCTGATTACAGCCCCAAGCTGTTAATAAACTTAATCAAATGGGAAGTGGCAGCATCAGTCTCATATAGCCTTGGGTGGGCTGTGGCAGTGAAATGGAGCTTGGGAGAAGGTCTGCGCCATGGAGCTGCGTGGCCAGGGGCTTTGGGATCACCTGAAGCTCAGAGACTGAACACTGGGCACTTTCCTTCCCCCAAGCGTGCGGGGGGTGGGCGAGCTGTGATGAGGCCACAGCTCCACTTAAACCAGCTGGTAACCTCTCACAGCCTCTCATTCCACCAGAAACAGTGCAAACTACAGCCATGGTCACAATCTGGGAGAAACCTGCCATTTTGTGGAGAAACAGTATGTGGATACACTCAATTCAGAAACAATGGCTAAGCCTGAAAATTCTGCTTTCCATCAGAGAAAAAGCAAAGAGATCTTCTTTCTTATTATTTCTGTCGTGCATACTCCTGCAATCTTAGGGGAAAAAACAACCAAAAAACCTATTCCCATTTTCTGCTACACTGTAGATCTGTTAGTTAGCTCTACTATTGACAACCTAGCTTTGGTTACAGACATAGGTTGCTTTTTTAAATTCCTTTTTGAATAAGAATTTTCATGCATTTTAAATGGCACAAACCTGTAGGCTGCTAAGAGTAAACATAACTTCCTGGGCATGAAAATACGCCATGACTTTTGTAAGTGTATCTGCTGTCCAGACATTGGAACTGTAACAGAAAACAGGACCAAAAATGCCAGTAAAATAATATAACATGTAAAATAGCAGATTACAAGACAAAACAAGAATAAGAAAAGCAAACACTGTTACTCACACTATAATGACACGATATTCAGCTTTTTGACCTAACAAGACTGATAGACAACCTATTTAATGCAATGAAAATGCGTAGAGGAATGCAATGAATTACTTGTATTTTTTTAAAATCTAATTCCACAGCCACCCACAATAATCTCAATTTTCCATCATGCTGCTGTTAGTACCATCTCCAGGCATGAGACAAGCTGTGTCGTGGCTGGTCCGGAGCTATAGGTGTGTGAACTGGCACCCTGCTACACTTGTTCTGCTCTGCTTGTAGGAAGAAAGTTCAGTCTGCTGCCTTTCCTCCAGTAGAGGCTTTAATTTCAGCCTGTCTTCTTTATGCAGCCATCGATTTTCTCAAAACACGTAGGAGTGGATTTGCCTTTGAGGCTTATTAAATCTTTCAAATTTAGACAAAATTAACAAATAATTCAAAAGTTGCCAGGAGCTGGAGGAAGTGGGATGGATGGCAGATGGAATAGCACTGAAAGAAGATGGACAGAAAGCTGGAACTGCACCTAATTTCCTTACGAAGCTATTCTGAAACACATGAACAAGTTAATTACCAAAATTTCTGAAAACTGTAGCAGATACTTATTCTCAGCCTCATTCTATGCATGTTTTTTGCTTTACCATGAAAAACAGCATTTTCCTTGTGAGGAGGAAATACTCCTCACAGGGGATCTAAATCAAAGTAATCCTATGTGACAATTTCATTCTATCAACAATCTTCCAGGTTCTGTGGAAATGAAACAGATCATATCTGAAGTGCAAGATAATACCGAATATCAAGATGTTGAGAGTAATACATTACCTCTGAAAATGAAGTATATCAAGGAGGGCTACACATGAAAAATGGAACATAAAAAGTTATGGTGAGATATTGAATTTCAATTCCTTTTAGAAGCAGAAGTGGGAACAATTTTGTACATTACCATTCAGATATCTCCCAGTTATTACTTCCTCCTAAGGAAAAAATTATACATATATGTAATAAATTATTATTTTTAGATTATATTATAAAATGTTAGTAGAGAGATCAAATAAAAATACTAACCACAGCTTTGTGTAATAATGGCGGCAAATCTGTAAAAGATTATCCCGTTACTAAAAGTGGATTTAATGTTTTACCGTTCAACTGTATTACACAAAAAAACATGTGCAGTATACAGTGAAATTATATATACACATATTATCTATTTCTAAGCATTTAATGCAGTTCTGAATGAACGTATTTACAGAAAAACAGTGACAAGAAAAGTCTATTAAATAATAAGCAATCCTGGTTAAAATCTTTCCTGTCATAGCTCCGTGGCATCAAGACAGCAGAAAATATGGTCCTAGTTACTAAACAGCACTGCATCTATTTTATTACATGTAGCTTCTTCCATCCACACAAAACACATCGCTCATACAGGAGTTCCGGTCTTACCTTCAGAGTCTTGACTGTGTGTAATCTCAGCATGACTCACTGATATCAATAAGAAACATATCTTCAAAAGTCTGGACATTTCTTCTAGTGTTTATTAGAACCATAACATATTTGGATTGAAAAAGAAAATAAAAAGAACAAAGTCAAAAGGCAATATTCACCCAAAACTTTCATAGCTATAAATCAGAGACAGTACAGAGTGCAGATTGAGATCAGAATGATTTAAAAGTGCTTGCTCCCAATTTTCACATTTAGATCTTTTTCCAGGATAAACATATCTTTTATGCAAATACAAGTCTGCCAAGTGTGCCTGTGCAGCCAGATTTATTTCCCTTTTACCAAACAGCTGTTTTAATTTTCTTTCTAGCAGCACTGTTTATTTACTAACCCACATCCCACCTAATATTACTTAAACATGGTTTTGTTAAAGCAAAAAAACCCAAATCCTTTTAAACTCAGATAAAACAGAAAAAAAAAAATAGAGGGAGTGAAAAAGGAGATAGTAAAGAAGCCCAGATAACCCTAAGCTGTGTCTAGCTCGCAAGGCTGCCTGCAGGATCACTGCCGGTGGGCCCAGGACCCACAGCCCCCCGCACACAGGGGATGGTTGGTGCTGGTGCCAGTTCGGGGCAGGGGGTGAAGGAGTATGCCCCCCCCCACCACTGCAAAAAGGGGGAGAACATCCTTCTGCCCCTCTGAAGCAGAGGGAAAGCGACACATTTGGGAAACACATTTGCCACTTCACTCAGTGGGATCAAAGCTCTAGTCTGTGCACTCATGAGAAAGGTACCATCAGGTTCTCACTACCAGCTAGGACACAGATTCTGTGCAAACACATGCTTTAGTAGCTCTTGCTATCCCTGCTACCCTGTGCTATGCACCATAAAGATCACCGAAAGATAAATTAGCTGGAAAGGCAGTAACGGGATGCCTGGAGCTTTTCACCAAGGTGTCACCGATGCTCATCAGACAAGACTGACAATCTCACCATTGTCCTACATGAAATGAATTTGTCGCTTTCCGTCTAGTTCCGGAATGACAAGGATGGACACCACAGTAGTGCAATGGGGCAGAAGGGAATCAGCGACGGAGCAGGTCCCACTCTCACGGAGCCCCTCTGCAGCACCAAGGACCACAAGCTGCTTCACCCCATGTTGCACCACGCTGGCTGCCGAGAGAATTTCTGCCTCTGCACCCCCTGCCTGGCCCTCTGCCCAGCCACCAGAGTCATCTTCCCCTCGGGTAAAACAATTAATTAATCTAGGATATTAGATGATGCCCTGTTCTACAGATCATAGCTTCTTACACTGGGATTGGTCCCTGATTTTAGCAAATGACATGGAGGTCCCCATTGGCCAACTTCACTCTGACCCTGAGATGACTTTGTTAGGTTTCCTCTCCCTTTCCTTCATTTCAAGGGTTTATTTGCAGCTGCATTTAATTTCTGTATTTCTTTTTGTTGCTGGATTCATTATCTTTTTTTTTTTTTCAGAAGTTTTTTGCCACGGTTTGAGTTACAGATCTGAAGATTTGATAAATACAAACGTCTTTTTCAGATTGTTTAATCTCACGTATCAGCAACGTACTCTTTTATGAAAGCATCTTTCAACAGCCTCTAGCAATACTTCAGTCTGTTGCAAATACTTAACTCCAGTCTTGTAACAGGAGTGACTCAAACTGACGGATGATGAAAAATTTAAACACCACACTTTAAGAAGCTATCCCCTCCCATCCTGTTCTTGTACACACTGAAACCTTTCTCAGCTATTCTTTTGGGAATGCCACAGTACACGTCTCTCATTCAGACGTATCCTGTTTCCTAGACAATGAACTTTCTTGTGTTTGTTTCTGCCTTCGCCCTAGTAATTTTGCAGCAAGGTTTCATTCCTCTGCATACTTTAAATCATGCTACCAATGTCAATCCTGATTTATTACAACTCATTCACTTTGATCAGGAGTGCATTTTAATTAAAGCACACTAAATTAATATATAAGGATATCAAATGCTAGAGAAAGTGCTTTTTTAATCCTGACTAACTCCAGTGCACAATTAGCAGATGCAGAAAAAGCCTGCTGTGAAATAGCCCTGCTTCATAAAACAATCTACTGGATGAAATAGTTCCTTTTGCAGGTGAAACCAGTCTGTTTGCAGAAGCTCACTGCAGCTTTTAGACATCCCCTGATCACCCTGTGGGGATCTCTTGCATCCCATCCAGCATTTCCCCAGAGATCGTTCCTTCCACTACAGCATCTGCTGTGATCACATCCCTGAGATGTCGCCCTTGCAGGACTCCCCGGTCATGAGGAGCTTGCAGATTGCCTTCTTTAGCTCCCTAAACAGACGCTCTTCCATGTAAGAAACCCTAGACATTTTATCACTCACTCCAATGCAGCTGTTGCCTTATCTGAAGCTTGATAACCAGAAAGATGACCTCATAATCAGAAGTCTTGCTGATAAAACCCTTGCACGACCGGCAGCTGGGCTCCCGGCACCTCTGCAGAACAGCCCCATGTGCAGCAAGGAATCTCACGGGGTCCTGGCTGGAGAGAGGGAAGCCAGGGGAGGGCAGGAGAGAAGAAAGAGACGGAGGGTTCCTGGGGAGAGCTGGGACCCCCTGGCACTTTACCTGCCTCTGCCGTGTGCCTCCTTCCCATGGTCGTGGTGCAATGAGCGGGGCGTCTGTGGTGAGGACACAGGGCAGGGACCAGGAGCGGGGCCAGCAC
Source organism: Tringa tobata (assembly GCA_033628505.1). Lineage (NCBI taxonomy): Eukaryota > Metazoa > Chordata > Aves > Charadriiformes > Scolopacidae > Tringa > Tringa tobata. The sequence continues at coordinate 8,797 of JAHREE010155616.1, read as the reverse complement.
CGCCCACAGCACCACGGGGGGGACGTCTCCTCTGCAGGGGCTTAGGGGGCGAGGGACTCCACAGAAGGCAAAAGAGGACACTTCTCCCGAGATGGAGAGAAGACACCCAGGGCCAGACTGGTGCCGCCCCGCGCACCCCACACCCCTGGCAGAACATGGACTGTACCTGGGACCACCTGGCAAAGGGGCTGAGGTTTCCCGGAGATTAAGTTGTTCCAACTTCGTGTTGAAAGTTTCTGACTAAATCATGCCCTTGCTCAGCACTTTTTTCCTGTGAGGCAGCACCTCCCGTGCACCTTGACAGAACAGAGAGCTCTGTTACTCTGCAGGGCAGAACATGCACACGCACGAGGACTTGCACCATCACCCACAGCTGGACAGGCACAGTGGAGAGATGAGGCAGGTCCCCCAAGCCTGGGACAATGAACTTGGACATGGGACTTGCAATAAACACTTGTCTCCTTGGAAGACAGTACTTCAAGCCATTTAATCAATAACTGGACTCAAGAGTTTCTTTGCGGGGGCTGTGTGAACAGACATTAACCACACACAAACCCTCACCGTCTGGCAAGAGAGAGCCGCCCCTTTCCCCCGACACGATGGGCCATGCTGTGCCCTTCCTTCACAAGGAACTCCAATGTACAAGAACAGGTGTAGGTACAGTCCCTTGGTGCCACTCAGTATGTTCAACAGGACTAAGCAGGTTTTGGACCCTGCTGGATTTAAGCTTACTCGGTTCATAGCTTTTCCCTGTTATTGCTCATGTTTTAATAAGTTCTAATTCCCCTCTCAAGTGTAAGAATAGTTGTTTAAATAGAAGGAACAAACCATGAAATCATAAGGAAAAAACCCACTGCTATTTACGTTGTACCTTCTGTCCCAACATTTCTCAAAGCTATTACAAACCAAAGTCCTAAGTGACAGGACTAAAAGATATGAGATGTGAAATGCACGGTTTCTTGTGTGATCTTTAACCCACGGGATTAAAACATTTAAGTACCTTTGAAGAAGTTTGTCTTAATACATATCTGCTACAGGAAGCTAAATTCATTACAAATTAAGGAACATTATTTTCCCACTTCTAGATGAGCACAAATGAAGGTAACAAACCAAAATGAATGGATTCACCCCCAAGCTTACATAGCTTGCACTCCATAACTTACATGTTTCCAACACACGAATTGGATTGTACTCTGTGCCAAAATTCAACGGCACATGCTGAAACAATACTGAACCTGAGTTACTGTTGAAAAAACCCACCAGTCAAAGCCCTCGCCCCATACTACGGAATACTTACCATTCCACAAGATGACAAAGAATAAAAGGCAACTAAATTGGCAAGATAAATCACTAGCCATCAGGCAAAGGAAGTCCAAGATAAACCTAAAAAGACACACTGAAACATCCTACCTGGCATAAGATCACCAATTGTCAAAAAAACCCACAATGCACAACTTTTTTAGACTTCAAAAGCAAAAGATAAGTCAGGTCTTATTCTACTTACCAGCTGATATACAAGCTGAGGTCTCTGCTCTCTCACAACACTTACATCCCAAGCAACGTACGACACTGCTGCCAGCACATGCTGCTTGTTGTTTTAAAGGAAGGTTACACCCCAACTGCCAGAAACTATCCATTTTAAACAGAGTTTTTAGAATAAAATATGTTAAAATAAATAGCATTTGCTTATAATCCCGGAGAAAGGAAAACCCAAGCTAGCAAAACCTTCAAAATCAGGTCCCTGTATCCTGACTTCAGAGGCAGTTTGACTCACAGAATTTGCAAGGAACTGCCTGCACTTCTTTTAAGCTGAAAACTTTTAGGAACAACTTGCTTAGAAAGTTTGTTACTAAAGCCATCAGCTTAAACTGCAAAGTTCTGGCAAGTTTTACCATAAACCCTGTTGCTGGAAAATGGCCTATGCAAAAGCAGTAAGGATTTATGAGCTTTGAGAGGAACATGATAAAAACCCAACCAGAAGTGATACATTTTTGCGGACTGTTATGCCTTTAAACAATAGTTAAATGCTGTTCAAACAAACACAAGGTTGTGCTGCTACTGAGAGCTTGATTCCCAACACAGAGCAGTTACTGCAGGCAAGCGTGGCTACGGTTACAAATATGAACACAAAAATTAAAGCAAAAGTCATCTCAAAAAAAGTTTATTAGTATGATTAAAAACATGTGAAGAATGACAGTAAGAGAGAAATTAACTTAGCATGGAAGAATATCCATTTCAACAGTTTATATTCAACAAGGCCTGAACTGAATGGATAACTTTATTGCCAGATTTTGCTTCATCTCTTTAAGAACGGTTCACATTTTATCAGTTTCATCATTATTAGGACTATTGCTTTTGTTTGAATCTGATCCCTGTTGCAGGTAAGTATAAAAAAATATCCCCCATTACTGCTGGATTGCAGAATGTACTGTTGGTTTTAGAGTTGGTAAAAAAAGAAATTCTCAACTGAAGAGTCTGTTTAAAAAACAACTTTTTTTTTTTTTTCCTAATCACACTACAAAGAAATACATTAGTATTTTGGCCTTTAAATTTCTTACATGGTATTTATTTAGCATGGCAGTCCCCAAATTCCCTCCCTTTAAGTAACCATAAATCAAACCTCTCTCGCAGAGGCTGCTTCTTGGGTTAGATTCTGGAGATCTACTTCATACACGCTTAAACTGGCTTAAGGACAAACACAGCGTCGTCTAGTACATAGTAGTCATTATACATATCACCTTCACATAGGTACGGCAGTCTGGTGAAAGCCTCTATGGCAAAACCAGCTTTACTGAACACTTCTGGCAGGCTATTCACCTGTTCTTCCCAAGTGTGCCCTTTGATTTCCAAAACTTCCGAGGGCTTTTCCCACTTGCCACCTACTGAGAAAACAAAACAGTTTTGTTTAAATTACAAAGAAAACTTTGTTATGTTTTGCATTTTCTAACAGAAAGCATACTACAAAGATTAGGTTCAATTCCACTCCAAACAGGAGGTTGACAAGCCATTTGTAGAGCTGTTGGAAGCATCAGTTAAAGGTTTTGCCTGTTGTTCAGAAGCAGCTCTCTAACGGGCAGTCCCAAGACTGGCTGAAAAGTAACGTCCATTAGCGAGGCTGGTGTTCAGCAGACACAGACAGACAGGCTATTTAATGCTTTTCTAGCATTATAAAATTCTTTCTTTATGCTCACTGTCTGGCCAAAGATGGCGTCAGGTAATTACAGTAAATCAAGCCAGCAAGTTGAAAATTATGCTTTGCTGTGAAGCTTCCATCAGCAGACCACCACATTTTCACAGATGGCTACAGAACCTTTGGTCCTCCAGTGGCCACCTACTAGCTGATACAGTAAAGACTGCTTAGGGTCATAAAAAATTAAGAAGCCTAACACTTGTATCATGTTGGAAAACCCATTGTCATTTGTTATATCTGATAAAATAATCTGAAGGTTATAGGTACAACTCTCAGAAGTTCAAGATTTAAAACCCTCCACCCATTTTTCCAGTAACATCATCCAGAAATAACAAGCGTTTTCTGGTTTGCTCTGTACCTTTAACCAGTTTGCTAAATGCAGTTGTAAACACCCTTCTAAACAGGAAGTTTTAAATCTTGTGACTCAGAGTGTTCTGCAACTCCAAAGATTTCCTAAGTTCCTCTTCCTTCAAGCAGAATCATTTCCAGAGAGATACAAGAAATGGCATCTTTCAACAAATTAAAAAACCTCCTGATGCTGGTGTTTGACTGGATTCTGTATGGTGCTGGTAAGACTTTTGTTTAAGCTTCTTGTATTTTCCCATGTAATATCAGTTGAACAAGACTGAAAAAGTTGTGGTTATGATTTGCAACATAGCTACAAAATAAGGGCAGTAAGAAGTTTTGCTGAGAATCAAGCTAATTTCTGCTATCTTCATACAGCTTCCAGATTAAGCAACTGTTAGCAAATGCTTTTTCTTCTGAAAGTCAAAAATCATAGATTGCAGGAGAATTTCAGGGTCAAATTCTACCACACGTCCCTGCAAAGAAGGGTCCTGCAGCAGCAGCGTGGCTTCAGTGTGGCTGTGCTATTTGGGAGGAGGGTTTGGGAAGTTTGGCAGCCAGTTCGTACACAAACTGGAGCCCTAGAGCCATCCTCTGCAAGGCCACCCAGAGCCCTGGGGTGAGGGGAAAAATATAAGGGATCAGCTGTGGAAGCACCAGTTACTGCTTCTCACCACAGCCGGTGGTGAGAACAGCGACAACTTAGATTACCACAACCTTCAGATTGCTGCAGCAGCTGCGGAACGGCTCTGATGTTGATCTGACCCAGAAGCAGAGTTTCATTTTATTCCTGTAGAAGTCAGACACTGAATCTGCTTGGATTTGGTCCATAAAACACTCAGTGAGAAAAATGACAAAGGGTCAATGCTGATTGTCCACAGTGGACAAGCTTATAAATTGTGTATCAGCAGTAGATTAAGAGACTTCAGTGTATTTTTCTTCTAATTTGTTATTTTCTAGGAAGCAGAAAAGGATGCTGTTAAGCTTCTACCTTCATTTTCACTGCAATAATCTCAATTCCATTGTTTAAATAACTAAGCAATTTATTTGAATATAATTAAATATACTAAACCAGTATTTAAACTATGAATTTTAATAAGGACTTAAAAAAATCCTCCCAGACTACTCATATTAAACCTTAGATTTCAGTTCCTTAATTAGAATTCTCTTCTCTGATTAACCTTCCTGTTTTCTCTACACACATTTTTAAATATCAGAACTAACAAGCAATATTACTATCCTTAGACACCCAGAGTCAATACATGTGATGAAGTGGAAGAATGTTTAGGAACTACTATAAATTCTAACCGATGTTAGGAAATGGCTGTTACAAACGTCTCCATTTACAGCACCTCCACTGCCTGCCATCAGGCTATCTGACTTGACTCGCAGATCAGGAACAGCCAAGGAGAGAAACACTTGCAGAACTACTCCTCTAAGCAGCTGGAGTTATGTCACACAACATCCCCAAACACTCAGGACTAATCTGAGGCAGGGAACTACATGAAGTATTCTTTTGGTCTTTTCCACCGCTGAAGGAGACATTCACATTATTTTAGATGTACGAATCTTCTCTATACTTTTTCAGAAAAAACTAAGTAAAGCACATTACCACATAGGTAAAACTGCTAAATGAACACATGGGCAAGCTGTAGGAATTATCAAAAGTTTGCTGGAAAGAACCTTAAAAATGCCAAGTTTAAAACACAGTTGGTCTTCCTCCTTTCCTCCAATGAATCAGAAGGTTCATTTTCTTTTTATATCATGCCTTGCTTTTTCCCTGTCCCTCACACTACCAGCTGTTTATTCTCAACAGGTGCTGCAGAAACCTGCCACGTGACTGTAACACAACCCGGATTTCAGGAAGCCAACGACTCCATGCACACCGTGGTCCTAACATGTGCTTTCTCTGCCTCTGGATGCTCCTCATCCCCACCTGAAGTGCTATGGTTTCGTTTTTTAACTAACAAACACGAGGATTTGTGTACTCCTGGATGCACAGATCGTCAGAAGTACCAAGTACAGTCATCAGGAAGTAACACTTCACTTCAGATTAATAATCTGACTGTAGACGACAATGCTGTTTATATCTGTGGAATAGCATTTTCAGATTCAAGTTCACCCCATTCTAAACAAGCAGGAGATGGAACAGTACTAACAAAAACAGGTCAGTTGATAGATCCTTCTTAATGAAGCATCTTAAAAGAAATGAATTATCTTTCCTAAATATTCCCTTTTCTTCCACTTTCCAGAATGGCATTTAAGGTGGAAATACCAACAAAACTGTTAGGAGGACTATGATTATATTAAAATATTTATAGTAAAACCATGGAAGGATTCTACAAATAAGCACCTTAATCTTGTTTGCTAATTAAAATGGTCTGTCATACGAGGCAAATTAGGAATCTAGAAAAGAAAGAAGTTTTTGTACTCTGTGTTATCTAACAATACTCTACATCCTCTTACATAAAGACTTCAATGTCTATCAGAAAGGAAGTATCAACAGAAAAATGAGAAGTAGAGAAACTGACATTTAGTGGAAATAGGTGCCAAGAGTAGAGGGTCCCAGAACTGGGGATTCACTGGGCCAGCGTGAGCAAAAAGTTTTGGTTCTGACCCTTTATATCATTTGCCTTCTAGTTAAGAAAGTGATCAGACTTCATTAACAACATTTCAGTTTTACATGCGTAAAATAGAAAAAAAAAAAACAACCACCAAACAACCAACTAGTTTTATGATTACTTTCCCTATATTCCTTCCTTCCTCTATCTAATAGCGCTTCTGAACAAAGGTCTGTAAGCTTTATTCAGATATTCCTTCACAAGAGCAGAAAACTGGATTCTATTCTCTGTCTACTCCTCAAGGAAGGGTTCATAATCAAAACCAAGTCTCCACTGCCCTTGCAAATATTCACAGAAACAAAAGTGATGTCACTAAGGAATTCAGATTGAAAACGAACCAGAAAAATACTGGCAGGTTTTTCAATTCCTCAAGAGGAAGGGGGCTGAAATGCAGAATCCTAAGAAAATTATGTGAATCTGAAGAACTGTCCTTTACTCTAACACTCACTTTTAATCAAGGAGCAGAGCAGCAGCACAGCAACGGAAAACTCATCTTCATGATCATCGCCTCATCCTTACTGTTTCTGTACAGTACAGCTGTATTCACACTCTTTGTACTCTACAAGGTAGGCTCAAAGTAATTCTTCTGATTTTGTTTATTTGGTAAATCTAAGCAACTTTAACATCTCCATAAGGAGAATAACAAGACATTCCCAGATTCCACAACTTTTATGATTAAGTTCTAAAGAGTTAGTTGAAGATCACACACTGCACACATCTGCAAACTTGTGTGGTGCATATTTGTACTCCCAACAGCAACAGCATTTTCTTTTTCCAGTAAAGTGTCTAAAAGAAAAAGTATTCTAAAGTTAAAATTATCCTGAGAATAATTATCAGCAAGTTGGACTTTATCTGTCAAGGCACACTCAAAAACCAGAACTGGAAGTCACCATCATAAGTCATCAACTCTCTGGATTAGTTTCCAGCAAAAGCAAAATAATTTAAATTTACTGTCAAAGTATTCGTGAACTGCAGTAAGGTTACTGCAGACTGACTTTGCTTCTGTAATAAAATTCTATTCATACATCATACATATACGGAATAAAGACCTTGGTAAAATTTAAAAATATCAGTGACATAGAAGTTTTATGCTTATAGGAAAAATCGTATTTAGTTAAAAAGAACCAAACACACCCAAAGCTACAACTGGAATCTTTACATATAATGAAACTTTGACGTGAGAATAAGGACTTCACAGTCCTAAGTGGTATGGTATGGTAAAAAGGTTCTTTGCTGTAGTGATCAGTGTCTAAGCATAAAGACAGGACAGTCTTTTTGATTTTTTTTCTTCAAACTAGGTGAAGCAGTATAGTGGGAAAAATTAATCAAGCCTTCCTCAAGGGGAAAACCTGATGTCTGAGATGCCATTGTTTTATTTTTGAGAACTGGGTAGTGCTTCAGGCAGGTCCCACTGTCCTCAAAGCAAAAATACTTGCAATATGTACTGCCAGAAACTGAAAAAAGACCTTTGACACTTGAAAACTTCCCTGATTTTTCAATGGTAAAAGCTAATGTAATGATTTATCTACACACTGTTTGATGCTGCAAAAGGGCAACACGTTTAACTATTCTGCTACCTTAGCAGTTGGCTCCTCATCTTATGTTTTAATCAGTTTTTATTTTATCATTCCTCTCTCCAGTTAAAACTAAAGCTGCTAAAGAAAAGTGGGAATGAAGACCAAAGAAGAGAGAACTGTGTATGTTACCACTTTGCTTGCTTTGTCTGTGATTCAGAGGTGATGGGTTTTATGTCTTTAAGTATATGGGGCACCAATTCTGTGATTAATTGATGATTGATGAAGAGACATTCAGAGCTATTGAGGCATCACTTCAGATTTGTACAATATTAGCTAATGATTTTGCATTTAACTAACTTTAACTAAATTATTAATCAATTTATTTTTTAACTAATTGGATACAGGATAATGGCAATCTACATAATGGCCATCTCTAATACACAGCTTCCTTTAGCTTAAGTAAGTTTTGTTCAAACTTCTGGTGAAAATAAAAAGTTTTGCTAATAATTCTTTTTTTTCTTGTTTAAATGGTACATTCAGGTAAGCCCTCATGTATTTAAAACAGCTCCATTAAGAATCCGTGTCACCATGTATCCTTAAATAAAAATCAGAAATGATACATTTAAATATCCATTAAAGGTATATATATGTTAAGAGATGTAATATTAATGTAATTTAGAACCCTTCTGCCTGCCATATGCTATTTAGTAACATTCCCAAAGACATATACAGGGAAAAAGTCAAAATGATAAAAGGTAAAAAAAGATGTTTCCCTCAACTTCAAATGTAGGATTGACCTAAAATATTTTAAATAATTTGCAGAAAATCAGTAGTGGACGAAAAATTTTTCAAGCAATTGCCGAAGAACTTCAAAAGCAGAGGTACGCTGAGCATTGCCAACAGCCCGTAAGTATCTATAAGCCAATACTGAAATTCATGGGGATAAAAGAGCAACTGACAGTTTTAAGAGTATATAATTTCTATTTCCTCTGGAAATAGATGTTTTCCTTTTTCATAAAATGGTTTGTGTTGGAAGGGATCTTTAAAGATTACTTAGTCCAACTCCCCCGACCCTGAGCAGGGACACCTCCCACAAGACCACGTTGCTCCAAGCCCCATCCAAC
>JAHREE010155509.1:0-10338 GCA_033628505.1 Tringa tobata | reverse complement strand
GCCTGTAGTGCTGCAGGGGGTTGGTGTGACCCAAGGGCAGGACCCGGCACTTGGTCTTGGTGAACTTCATCCCATTGGCCTTGGCCCATCCATCCAGCCTGTCCAAGTCCCTCTGCAAAGCCTTTCTACCCTCCAGCAGGTCGACACTCCCACCCAGTTTAGTGTCATCTGCAAACTGACTGAGGGTGTACTCGATCCCCTCGGCCAGATCATTGATGAAGATGTTAAAGAGGAGGGGTCCCAGTACCGAGCCCTGTGGAACACCACTCGTGACTGGCCGCCAACTGTATTTAACCATTCACCATCACTGTCTGGGCCCGGCCTCCAGCCAGTTTCTAACCCAGCGGAGAGTCTTCCCATCCAAGCCATGGGCAGCCAGTTTCTCCAGGAGGATACTGTGGGAGACTGTATCAAAGGCCTTACTGAAGTCCAGGTAAACAACATCCACAGCCTTTCCCTCGTCCACCAAGCAATTCATTGTGTCATAGAAGGAGATGAGGTTTGTCAAGCAGGACCTGCCCCTCATGAACCCATCCTGGCTGGGCCTGATCAGCTGGCTGTCCTTCATGGTCTGCACAGTGGCATTCAGTATGATCTGTTCCATGACCTTCCCAGGCACCGAGGTCAGACTGACAGGCCTGGAGTTCCCTGGATCATCCTTCCCACCCTTCTTGTGGATGGGTGTCACATTTGCTAGACGCCAGTCAGCTGGGACCTCCTCAGTTTGCCAGGACTGCTGGTAGATGATGGAAGGTGGCTCAGTGAGCACTTCCACCAGCTCCCTCAGTGCCCTCGGGTGGATCCCGTCTGGTCCCATAGCCTTGTTTATATCCAGGTGTTGGAGCAGGTCCCTCACCACCTCCTTTTGGATCACGGGGGCTTCATTCTGCTCTCCGCTCCTGTCTGCTATTTCAGGGGTCTGGGTACTCAAGGAACAACCAGCTCTACTACTAAAGACAGAGGCAAAGAAGGCATTAAGTACCTCAGCCTTCTCCTCATCCTTTGTCACTATCTTAACTCCCACATCCAATAGAGGATGGAGATTCTCCCAAGTCATCCCTTGTTACTAGTATATTTATAGAAATTCTTTTTATTGTTTTTAACATCCAAATCCAGGTTAAGTTCTAGTTGGGCTTTGGCTTTTCTAATCTTTTCCCTACATAGCCTTACTACACCTTTGTCATCTTCCTGAGTGGCCTGCCCCTCTTTCCAAAGACCATAAACTCTCCTTTTTTCCCTCAGTTGTGACAATATCTCTTTATTCAGCTAGGCCTATCTTTTCCCCTGATGGCTCGCTTTACAGCACACAGGGACGGCCTGCTCCTGCACTTTTAAGACTTTCTCCTTGAAAAGCGTCCAGCCTTCCTGGACTCCTTTGCCCTTCAGGGCTGCCTCCCAAGGGACTCTGTCGAGCAGGCTCTTGAAAAGACCAAAGTTTGCCCTCTGGAAGTCCATGATGGCAGTCCTGCTGGCTCCCCTCCTTGCTGCCCTGAGAATTGAGAACTCTATGATTTCATGGTCACTGTGCCCAAGATGGCCTCTAACCATCACAGCCCCCACAAGTCCTTCTCTATTTACAAACAGCAGATCCAGCAGTGCTCCCTCACCAGCTGTGTCAGGAAGTTATGCCTGATACACTCCAGGAACCTCCTAGACTGTTCCCTCTCAGCTGTATTGTGTGCCCAGCTGATACCTGGTAGGTTGAAATCTCCCACCAGGACCAGGGCAAGCAACTTTCAGACTTCTCCCAACTGCTTATAGAATATGTCATCTACCTCTACATCCTGGTTGGGTGGTCTGTAACAGACTCCCACTATGATATCAGCCTTGCTGGCTCTCCCCCTGATTCTTACCCATAGACACTCGACCCTACTATTACCCTCAATTAGTTCTCAGCATTCATAACCCTCCCTAACATACAGGGCCACCCCTCCTCCTCTCCTTCCTTGCCTGTCCATTCTGAAGGGTCTGTAGCCATCCATTGCAGCACTCCAGTCACGCGAGTCATCCGCCACGTTTCCATGATAGTGACTACATCATAGCTTTCCTGCTGCGCCATGGCTTCCAGTTCCTCCTGCTTGTTGCCTGTGCTACGTGCTTTCCTGTAAAACCACTTCAGCTGGGCTACCGGTCCCACCACCTTTTTGGTGTCGGAGACCTTTTGATGAGGCCTGCTAACTCCTGTGCAACTTCTTACTTCAACTGCCTCAGGAGCTGCTGGTTCTTCTCCTCAATAAGACTTTGACTGCAATGCGGTGTGACTAGCCTGGGACTACCCTGTCCCCCAAACCCTGACGTGTTACCGCACAGCTTGCCACAGACAAGTCTGATATTATTAACCCCCTCCACCCCTCACATCTAGTTTAAAGTTTTATCATGCAGTTACTTTTGAAACATCTTTGATTGCTGTTATTGTTAGGCCTATACTTTTCATAATAGCAGTAGAGCTAACACTTACTGGCCGAACTATGTTGGCTTTAAGGAAGGGTGGCTTCCCAGCTTTGTTCTGGAGTTTTAAAACTTTCTTACTTATCTTTACTATGATTTCTATAGAATTTTCCAAGCCTCAGGTGTAGTAATGCAAAATGTGTGCGTATATACAGGATGCAAAGCATAACTATGCATGCACACAAATAGGGTTCATCGCTTCAGCCACCCACAGAAGCGCATTCATCTTTAAATTGCGAGGTAATAACAGTTGTTTATGATACAGGAAAAATAATATTGCAGCAGATTGAAAGTGCAGAATAAATCATCTCTTACCCAAACATTAATTGCTCATCTGGGTATGCAAAGTGTAGAAGAAGACACTCTGGGTGGAATTATGAACAACTGAAAAAATATTAAAAGGAAGATGCATTCAAGAAATTTGAGATCTGTGACTAGTGTTTTCACAGTGTTGATCAGACATTTGTCTTTAGTGCTTCTAGTGGTATATTGTACTTCAGGGGAAAAAAAGGCTACTTTTAATATAAAACTCTGTTTTCTTCTTGTGTATGTGTTCTCCTTTTAGGAAGCTACAATATTTCAAATGTCTTGCCTTCAGCTCCTGATATAGCTCAGTTTAAACAAGGAGTGAAATCTGTGGCTGGAAAACTTTCTGTACTTGCTAATGGGGTCATGACATCTATACAGGTTAGTAAAAATATTACAAACTATTAAACATCAGTTAAAGTCTATTTGTAGGGATTTAGTATCATGAATCCTGCCATTGAATCATCTTTAGGGAGAAAAGAATGAACTTGGTTTTGAGTTTTGTAGGCCTCTCCTACTGGTAGACAGTAGATCTTTTATCTTTTTAAAAAACAATCTGTAGCCCACGTTCCTTAGAACGTTCTTTTGTCTTTTTTCCTTATGTAGTTTATGTCTTTTCTTACAATTGAAACAAAAATTCCATCATGGAAGTTATTTGCTCTCACTTTATTTTTAAACTGATAATAGTTCATAACTCAGAGTAGAGTAGTTCACTTGGAAGGGACCTACAGTGATCATCTAGCCGAATTCTTGTATTGGTTCTTTAATTGCCTTGACAGTAATACCTTTGATCTATGTTTGTGCACAAAATTAAGACATCTTGGTCTCAATAGCGTAAAGCATGCTTCATGCTCCAGTTAGTTTGCATTTCCTATATGAGGTAGTGAGAGCTCCCAGATGCTTGAAAACCAGCCTAGTTACCCTGGAGTTTAACCGGAAACTTCAGTTCTTGGAAATACTGGTCAATTTTCTTTAAGTCTTTAAGAATTAAACTACTACTTATTTTACAAATGTAAGTAAAATTAATTCCTTTCAATGGAAAACATACTCATGCCTGTCTTGTCTTTTTTGGTTTTTTACTTTTCTAGGATCGATATGGTTCATAACATCTTTGGTATCAACTTAATTAAGTACGTTAAAGAAGGATTTCTCTTCAGATATACAAGTGATCACATTGCTGATTTGAATGAAAATTGCCTTAAGACTGTTGACATTTTTAAATTTTCCAGCGTATTTGTTTACTTGTGCAGCTTTCTGGCTCAGCCTATCCTTACTGCTCTTTCATCTTTACAGAGCAGAAATCTTGTTACATTGCATATGCTTCCTTCCCCCCCACGCCTTACAGTCTTGTATTTCTTAGTGACCTTGATGATAGATGTTGGAATTTTATTGTATTACTGATTTTAGCTGTGAGGCAGGAAGGAGAAAGAAGGATGAACCATACATTGCTAATGAGGCTTCCCAATAGAAACCTCTGTACAGTTGCATCCTTACTTACCAGACGTAACTTGTCTTACGACGGTTTTATGAGCTATGGAGAAGAAAAATTAAGCATATGCCAAGGTGGTATTTAGTGGTCTGTAGCAAAATATAGAACTAAGTTAAACCTGCGCTTATCAGGAAGTAGAAGCTCTTGCAGTCATAAGTTGATGTGCATTAAAATAATGGGGAATTAGTGTTTTAAAACAATATTCCTGCTAGAAAATTATATGCGTAGATGTGAGGTATGGAGACGGCCAGACTTGTGGTATATTGAATAGCAGATTTCATCGTGTCATGGGAACAATCTATTTATTCATAGTTTTAAAACTTGAAAAAAAAATGCAATATAGAATCCTTAAGTGCTTTTTAAAAATCTGCGTTATGTACAAATCACAAAAAGTAAAGGGCCTAATAGAGCAGTTAATTAAATACTTGTTAAAAATGTTTTGAACAATCTTTGTTTTTTTACTAAATTATGAAATATTGAATGAAGAAATATAGTAGGGCTGTGTTTTAGACAGTCTAGAATTTATCATGGATGATATCCTGTATGAAAACAATTATGACATTGAAAAAAAACCCTCGCAACTAAAAATTAGCTCAAGTTAATTGCATTCTGTAACTTTATTTCTTGATTCAAATTTGTAAACTGCTGATACCTAATAAAAACAATTGATATAAACTCATTTTTAATTAAATTTCTACGTGCAGACGCCAGTCTCCAGCTTTCTAAATGCTGCTGTCTGTATTCTGTCTATACAATGATCTAGTAAAATTAGCCTTTAATTTCAATTACTGAAAAGCTTTCTCATTCAATTGCAACACTGATTTAAAAATCAAAACACTTAGGCTGGGGTAGAAAAATAAGCTACTGTGTTGGAATACAGTTAATATAGTATAGCTGTATTTATTTTTTAATATCTAGCTGCCTCATATCTAACTCCTAGTTCTGGTAATTTTCCTCTCGAAATTATATTTCTTTTTTGAGAGTATCACGGAATTACAGAGTTGTCAGAGTTGGAAGGGACCTCTAGAGATCCTCCAGTCCAACTCCCCTGCCAAAGCAGGGCNCAACTCCCCTGCCAAAGCAGGGTTGCCCAGAGCACATCACTCAGGAGCATCCAGGCGGGGCTTGAAGATCTCCAGAGAAGGGGACTCCACACCCTCCCTGGGCAGCCTCTTCCAGGGCTCTGCCACCCTCACCCCAAAGAAGTTCTTCCTCAGATTGGAGTGGAACTTCCCATGCTCCAGCTTGTGCCTGTTGCCCCTCGTCCTGTCACCGGGAACCACTGAAAAGAGTCCGGCTCCATCCTCCCTCAACCCACCCTTTAGGTACTTGTCAGCATTAATAAGGTCTCCCCTCAGCCTTCTCTTCTCCAGGCTAAAGAGTCCCAGCTCCCTCAGCCTTTCCTCATCAGGGAGATGCTCCAATCCCTCCATCATCTCTGTTGCCCTACGCTGGACTCTCTCCAGCAGTTCCCTGTCTCTCTTGAACTGGGGAGCCCAGAACTGGACGCAGGATTCCAGTTGTGGCCTCCCCAGTGCAGAGCAGAGGGGGAGAGTGACCTCCCTCCACCTACTGGCCACACTCTTCCCTACGCAGCCCAGGATTCCATTGGCCCTCTTGGCCACAAGGGCACATTGCTGGCTCATGGATAGCTTACTATCCACCAGGACCCCAGATCTTTCTCCTCAGAGCTGCTTTCCAGGTGTTTTCCACCCCTAACTTATACTGGTGCATGGGGTTCTTCCTCCCCAGGTGCAGGACCCTACCCTTGCCCTTGTTGAACCTCATGAGGTTCCTCTCTGCCCAGCTCTCCAGCCTGTCCAGGTCACGCGGCACAGCCCTCTGGAGTATTGGCCAGCCCTCCCAGTTTGGTATCATCAGTGAACTTGCTGAGGATACATTCTGTCCCCTCGTCCAGGTCATTGATGAATATGTTGAACAAAACCGGACCAAGCATTGACCCCTGGGGGCCACCATTGCTTACAGGCCTCCAACTCAACCCTGCTCCATTAATCACAACCCTCTGAGTTTTATCACACAGCCAGTTCTCAATCCACCTCACTGTCCCCTCACCTAGCCCACACTTCTTTAATTTCCTAATGAGGATGTTATGGGAGACAGTGTTAAAAGCCTTACTGAAGTCAAGGTAGATGACATCTGCGGCTCTCCCCTCATTCAGCCATCCAGTTATAACATCGTAGAAGGCAATTGGATAGGTCAAGCATGATTTCCCCTTGGTAAATCTGTCTAGACCACTTCCAGTAACTTCCTGTTCTTTAAGATGTTTGGAGATGACTTCTAGAACAAGTCACTCCAGACTTCTGTGGAGACGAGTGATGTTGGCCTTTCTCCAGTCCTCAGGCACCTCTCCTGTTCTCCATGACCTTTCAAAGATGATAGAGAGTGACCCAGCAATAACACCTGCCAGTTGTCTCAGCACTTGTGGGTGCATCCTGTCCCGGATGGGGCCCATGGACTTATGGATGTCCAGTTTGGCCAAGTGGTCTCTAACCCAGTCCCGCTCTACACAGGGAAAATCTTCCTCTCTCCAGACCTTTCCCCTTCCCCCCAGGGTCTGGGATTCATGAGGGACAGCTTTAGCAGTAAAGACTGAAGCAAAGAAGGCATTCAGTAACTCCATCTTCTCTGTGTCTTCCACCACTAGGACGCCAACCTCATTCATCAGTGGGCCTACATTTTCCCTAGTCTTCCTTTTTCTATTGATATACTGAAAGAACCTCCTCTTGTTATGTTTAACTGTAGTGGCCAAGTTCAGTTCTGCTTGAGCTTTGGCCCTTCTAATTTTCCCCCTGCATAGCTTCACTACGTCTTAGTATTGCTAGTAGTACAAGATAAGCATTTTTCCTGCTTAATTGTAGAGCTTTGTTTTTTTCTTTCCCACCCTATAGAGAGGATTTTGCTAGTGTATCAGGAAAGTGTTACTGATCAGGGCTTGCTTTAGTTTTCTGTGATTACAGGTAACATTTCTCAGTTTTCAAACTACTCTTTCAGTTCAGTCTCACACGGTAGTAAATTTATTACAAGTAAGTAGTGGTCTGAATCTCAGAGTTGCAATATACCAACAGCATCCAGTGACTTGCAGAAGACCTGCTCCTCTGTATATTTAGACATTTGTGTATGGATACAGTTGCTTAAATTAAGGCAGTGAATTCTGACTAAAGGTTGTTCTGTTCCTTCTCATGATTTCTTATACATAATAATACAAGTGACATTACCTACACTGAAGTAATTGCATGTAATTTTCATGCATCATTGTAATAAGCAAACCACTCACAGAAGGAGAAATATGAAAAAATTATATTTTTAGTATAAAATAAGTAATTCTAGGGGGAAACAGCTATGGGGTTAGCTTAAATACCATAAAATATATGCAATTCTCTAGCAGATGTATGATGCAATTCTCTAGCTTTTTCCTCTTGGCTGCAGTCTGAAGATTACGCTACAAAGTTCTCTTATGGGTGAACAACAATTAAATATTTTCAGTCTGGTGCAGTTCAGCATAAATCGGATTTGTTTTTGCAGATTCTCTATGGCAACCTGTGTACCGCTAATATGTTCTCTTGAAGATCTCTTAGCATAACGGCTGGATGGAGAGCTCTTGACCTCCAACATGCCTAGTTGTGTCTTTAGTAAGACACATAAGGTGTCACAATTTCATCAAATAGAGGTGGGGAAGGGTTGCAATGTACACTGGAAGAGGGAGCTTTAACTCCTCTATTCTTCTGGGAATTCAGGATGCTATGGCACCTCTGATCCTGCAGGGTGTGATTGGTCTGGATCACAGGTAGAAAAGTCTAAACCTAAAATGAGATTTGCATTCCTGCTTTCTTGTGTGTCCTTTTCCTTTCTCTCTTCTTTTGCCTTCACCGTGTTTGTCAGCCTCTGGTAAGAAAGGCAAATGACTGATGCTTCTGCAAGCATCACAGATTTTAGAATGCATGATAAAACCACATATTAGATCTTGTTTTGTGACAAGTTTCCAAGTGAAACTTGACATTAGTCACCAGTTACATTTTGTTGGAGTCTTCCTTTAATCCTCTTTTACTACAGATATACATCTTGCTTTTTCAAAGCTGGAACTGAAGAACAGCAGCAGCAACTGTGAACCATTCAAGTTAAATTTTCTTCTTAAAGATGAGTAAGGATACTGTATATGGGGGGGGGGGGAAGAGGATTATTTACATTTCAGATAGTTAATTTTTCTAGGTTAAATTGAAAGGGTTAGAAAAATGGTTAAAATTAGTTGTTACAACACCAGAACCAGCATTAATCCCTTTTAAAAGCTGATGTAGAGCTGGATTTCAGAAGTGTAGCAGCCAGCCATTGAAAAGGCACCCGCTTTCTTTTTCAGTTTTCTCATCATACTGATATGAATTTCGGCATTCCTTTCTGGTAATACATAATCTCATAATGTCTCCTATTTGTCTGACAGTTCTTTCCTGTTTATATGAAAATTACTTGACCCAGTAATAATTCATGATTAATGCAATTCCACATGTGAACAATGCTGGAAGATCCAGAAGCATTAATAGAATGCTTGGGAGACACACAGTTCACAAGAATCTTGACCAACTGGAAGTGAATGGGGCTGTATTGTTATTGTAACGGGCTGGATTGCATGTATTTTCCAATCCACATTTTCAGCTCCTTGTTTTCAATGTCTGAAGATGGCTGTTATAGTCTATAATACTAAATACCACACTTTTCTGTCTCAGTTTTGAGAACATCAGAAAATAAAGGAAATGCAAAGCTAAATGTGAATTATCTAGCTAGCATCTTAATTTAACAATGATATCCACCGAAGAGGAATGCTTTTTTAATACCTGATTGCAACAGGGAATAACTGGCTTGGAACAGAGAGCCTTACTAAGATAATGCAGATGCTGCTGCTTGTGTAATAGTAATCTAACAATGGATATAAGTGATTTTTATTTTTTTTTGGTATGTGCTCCTTTTCTGCTCCTGGGCTATGCTTTGTCACCCCCTTTCCCTGCCCTCCTGTTCAACATTAGAACAAGCTTGGTAAGAAAAACAAAACTGAGAGGCAGCAGAGCTTCAGGGATGGGTTTGGTCATTTGGGTGAACCCTTTTTTCAGAACCATGTAGCCACAGCAGAGGGTGGTAAACTGAGGGGGCAACTGCTGGAGTGGGCTTTCCCAGCCCAGTAAAATCACAGAATCTTCATGGTTGGAAGGGACCTTTGAGATCATCGAGTCCAAACACACAAAAAAAACCCCAACCCCCCCCCCCAACCCAAACCAACACACACCCACAGAGAGACAAAACCCAACAATCTCAGGTACTAGAGCATGCCCTGAAGTGCCACGTCTCCACGTTTCTTAAATCCCTCCAGGGATGGTGACTCCACCACCTCCCTGGGCAGGCTGTTCCAGTGCCTGACCACCCTCTCAGGAAAGTCATTCTTCCCAATATCTAATCTAAACCTCCCCTGCCCCAACTTCAGACCATTTCCTCTGCTCCTGTCATTATTTCCTTGGGAGAAGAGACCAAGACCCTCCTTTCAGGGAGTTGTAGAGGGCAATGAGGTCTCCCCTCAGCCTCCTCTTCCCCAAACTNTCCAAACCTCCCCTGCCCCAACTTCAGACCATTTCCTCTGCTCCTGTCATTATTCCCTTGGGAGAAGAGACCACGACCCTCCTTTCAGGGAGTTGTAGAGGGCAATGAGGTCTCCCCTCAGCCTCCTCTTCTCCAAACTAACCATGCCCAGTTCCCTCAGCCTCTCCTCGTAGGACTTCTTCTCCAGACCTGTCACCAGCTTGGTGGCTCTCTTCTGGACATGCTCCAGCAGCTCAATGTCCTTGTGGTGAGGGGCCCAAAACTGGACACAGCCCTCGAGGTGGGGCCTCACCAGGGGGACAATTACTTCCCGAGTCCTACTCACCACACTCACCACATGCTGTTGGCCTTCTTGGCCACCTGGGCACACTGCTGGCTCATGTTCAGCTGACAGGCGACCAACACCCCCAGGTCCTTTTCTGCCAGGCAGCTCCAGCCACTCTGCCCCAAGCCTGTAGTGCTGCAGGGGGTTGGTGTGACCCAAGGGCAGGACCCGG
>JAHREE010155488.1:0-10498 GCA_033628505.1 Tringa tobata | reverse complement strand
GACACCTCCACTGTCTTCTGCATCCTCCCAGGACGGAGAGGGTGACTTGTATTCTTGGGTATGATGTTTCAAGTCTAGATTATGATTGTTATATTGATACAGCAAAACACGTACTAAGATTTGACCTGACCTGCAGAGGATCCGGGTGATTAGAAATTGTAAGTTAAGTTGTATTATAAATGCTGTATTACACTACTTATAAATTGTACTATACTGAATCTTCCTTTAGAAATCTTATGCCATTCTAATAATAAATTCTGTTCTATACTAATAATAATATCCAGTTAAGAAAATAAAGCTTTAATTGTAACTACAGCTTAGTGCCATCATCATTCTGCCCAGGATCCCTAAAAGAACCTGTCGGTACCCTTAGTGTTGGGTGCCACAGGTGTGGATACACCAGGACCGAACATGTGAACTCAGTTTGCACAAGCACCATTTATATCACTACTAAACAGCAGGGATGCCCGAGTCTTCATGGAGACCCTTCTGACTGGGCCAGGCACCTACTTTCTTTCAGGCTCAGCAGGACCGCAGACCCATCACCTCCTGTATCACATATGCTGCAAGTTCAGCGGTTTTCCCCAAATTCTGCACAGAAAGTGAACGGAACATTCACCATACAACCAGCCTGAGAAGTTCCCATGAGGACTGTTTCTACTATTGGCCCACAGTCAGCTCAGTTCTCCAGAAAAATACTGTTTTCACTGTCAGCGTAGAATAAAACAAAGGACCGAGAGACTTCCCTGTCTTCTCCAAAAAATGCGGCAGCGCTCTGGAAAGGCTGTAGTCACCTCAGTCCTGCACCAGTACACATCCTGCCCCAAGCTGCAGAATCAGTTATGCTAACAGTTGAGCCTTCCAGATTTAGTGAGTGTTAGCTGTAGGACTCCAGCTTCTGACTCATCCTCACTGACAGGACAGCTGGAGAGGTCAAAGACATCTGACAATGGCATTTTGAGTCACTCTACTGCTTCAAGGATAGAATCAGTGGGCTTTTAATCAGTGCCTAACCCTTTAAATACCCATTTGAGATAACTCACGTAAGCTAGACACTGCTATACTTATTCACTAGCACGAGGGTTTGAAGAAAAGGCTGCATCATAGAGAAAATTAATATTAAGGGCGGTAGATGGACATGCTTTTACAAAAAAAAGTTCGGTTCACCCACCAAATTTTGTTAAGACTCACTTTCCCAAGTATTCTGCCAAAGAAGATCCAAACCTGGATATAATGCTCATTTGAGTGCTGAAGGGTTCTGACTTAGCATCTGTCTTGCTGATCCAGATGAGGCAGCATCAATTCTGCCTGTTTCTTTTTTCTTGATGTAACCTAGGCTTGCGCCAGGGATATGGTGGTTTCTCCTCATCCCTGAGCAGCTGTTGATGATTACAGGATGCCCATTTACTAGTACAAAGCTATCTATACCTACCCAAACACAGCACAGAATTCTCACCTAAAAACCTTTTCTACTCTGAGGAAAAATGTGTTAGAAAATGTTGATATTAAATACAGAAGTATTGCTACATGTAAGGCTGTGGGTGTATGCTGCTCTACTATTTAGATACTGATCTGGAACTGGTAAAGAATGCAGAAATATTGCTATGAATCAACTGTTTACTCAAGATTTTTTTTTTTTTTTTAAGTTATACATAGATGTTGACAGACAACACTAATTTAACTACAGTGTTACTGAATGAAGAATGCCAAATTCAGACAACAAAAGATTTTTTTTTAAAACAAATAATAAAATTGTTGTTACATAAATGAGTAAAGGACCAACTCTTAAACCCAAGGATCTATACTACAGATGGCAAGAGTCAGAGGCTGACAGGCACTGCACATGTCTGGCCAGTTCTATTTACTATTTTCTCTCTTTTCTAAAGAGAAAGGCTACTAGGGGAAGCTGTCAGAACACTGGTAAAAATGGAAAGAACCATTATATGTAGCCTTACCACCTGTTTTCCCTTTTCGACTGTGGGATCACAAGATCTGTGACTTTTCCTTAACAGCAGTTTAAATTCAAGGCTCCGCCAGAGCAAACATTACTTCTAAAGTACACTCAATAATCATGAGGATCCCACTGTGAAAAATGCTACTAAGTTCTTTAGTATTTTTAGATCAATAACCGCTGAGGTGGCAACCTCTGCTGCTTTACAAATACACAGTGTTTTATACCACAACACCCAAAAATAAGCATTTTGTTTTTGGATGTGAATTATCCAATGAAAATCACTCAGCCTCTCAGAAAATATAACTTACTAGCTGAACTGTGTCTAACAGGCATGTATCCTCTTTCATTTCACAATGACTTGAAAAAACACTCAGATGCTCCCCAAGTCTGAGAGAACTTGTTTTACACCCTAATCACAAATAATCTTTTGATCTTTCCTCTCCACAAAACACTAGGCATAGCACACAAGAAAGTTTCAGATTTGTTCCCGAAGATGCTCTCAAATGTGACAAATGCTGATTTTAGATTAAAAGCTTCCAAATATAATTTTACTTAAAAAACAGAGGCTACTTGATCGTGAGCTGGTAGTGGAATGTGTTCGGGCCAAATACACCACCAAATTTTATTTTTATTGTTAGTGACTTAACACATCAGTATCTTAGCATCATCGTTCAACGTACTGTAGAAACATTTATAGCAGATGGACTGCAAGGAATGTGAAGAAGGAAAGCCAGCTCATGCTGTAGGGAGGAACACATAGTTCTGGCATACTAAAAATAAAAAGAAAGCATTAACACACCATATGCTGCGCGGCAGCAAATAGCATTATTTAGAAGTGTTCCAATAAAAGCTAACGACGGCAAAAGTTCAGACCTGCTAAGAAAAACTAAAGTGACTTAAATCAGCCACATGCTTCACTGCATAAAATAAATACCAGTTTAATACTAGCAATTTAGTTTTTTCATTTTATACAAACCTTAGGATAACATACACTCAGTTAAGGTGTCTTCCTTGTTAACAAAATTATTAACCGTGCCAGACAGGAGTTGAAATGCAAGAGTGGTGAAGCAAATTTTGGGTTGTACACAGCCCACGACTCTTTTTTCTTAAGTGACTGATTTGTCTTATGCCTCAGTTGTAGTATCTTTCCACGGAGTAAGTTCTGTTTTAACCTCTCTGTTAGTTCTATTATGCAGACGCACATTCTCCCTCAAGCTGTGTGAGCAAAGCAGTAAAAAAGGGAGATGGTCTTTACTAAAGCCAAGTGTTTTCTTCTAAGTAAAATTCTTTGTTATCATAAAGCCATGTCATTTTAACTCAAGTAATGTTTGTTTTCAGCATTTTTGCAAGCCACAGGCAACAGGGGTGCAAGAACATAGATGTCTTTTGTGTGCATGCAAAGTGGATAGTCAACAAACAAGCAATTTTTTCCATAACTTTAAAGTGAAGATAGCAGCCAGGACTGGATAATTTCTTAGAACGTGTCAGTTAATGATCTTACAACTGGGGAGAAGCCTAAGGAGACTTAGGAGAGGTAA
This sequence comes from Tringa tobata, assembly GCA_033628505.1. Classification (NCBI taxonomy): domain Eukaryota; kingdom Metazoa; phylum Chordata; class Aves; order Charadriiformes; family Scolopacidae; genus Tringa; species Tringa tobata. The sequence goes on along the minus strand of JAHREE010155488.1, from coordinate 7,006 downwards.
AGATTTCAAGCAATACAAATGCTTCAAACTGCCACACAACAGACAAGACTCACTTTTCAACTCATAACCTGCCAAGCAAAAAGGAATAATAATACCCTGAGAATCAACAGGCCTGGAAGGAAGAAGTCTCCACAGAAACAGAAAAAGGCTCCTTTTTCTCACCCTGGTTTCCATCAATGTAAGGGACTGCTCGCAGACCCTTCATATCTGAATGGAGCTTTTAGAAGTTCCATTTCTTTTTCTTAATACGTGAGTAGGGTATGGCCAGACAGGGAAGAGCTGCAGCACACTTTTTCGAGCAATCTCATTCCTCTATTCCCACATTCAAACATAAGGAATGCCTACTAACCCGTCCCAACTTACACTCCTGCTGCACATAATACGCTTCCTTTCTCCTACTACTGTACCCATTTTTCAGTTCAAAAACAACTAATGCAAACCAGCTATGACCACAACCTCAAACACGCTGAGCCAACTGCCATGAACCTGAACAACTTCAGACACAGCTGAAGGCAAACAGGAAACAAGGAGGAAGGATTAGATGCGGTGCTGAGGGATATGGTGTAGGGGAGGACTTTGTAGAGTAGGGTAGATGGTTGGACTCGATGATCCCAAGGGTCTCTTCCAACCTAGACGATTCTATGATTCTATGATATTAGTTCAACTTGATTACAGCAAAGCTGTTCCCTCATTGTTACAACAAGACCAACCATGCTCAACTCCAAGATCAGTCTTTTTCCTGGTTTAGATAGGTCTGAGAATTCTGGTACTGTTTTCCCCTTAAAATTAAATGCACTGCTCTTACTCTTCAGCTGTCCTTTTCTGTGTCCAGGATGTGTCTGCTTCAACTCTTCATTGATCGAGGTCACCAGCTCCAGCTTCAAATTTTGTTTCTGCCTCCTGTTCCATCACGCTGTTTTTCCAAACTCTGAAAGAAAAAAAGGTGACTCAGTGATTGCTTGTAGGCAAGATGACCTCAATTTTGCCCTATGCCAAGCTGCTGCTTTCTTTGAAATGATTAAATCTTTATTCAGTGTAAAATAAAACAAAAAAAAAAAAATCAAAACTATATGGTCCTATTTAATTTATTACCCAAGTTTACGTTATTCAAAGAATGTGAGGAGCAGACTGCTATGAGCACAAACAGGGAAATGAGGATACCTAATGACAGTACTGAATAACCTATAAGGTACCCTTGCTTCAGCATTGCTAAAGAGTAGAGTGGATGGATCTCCAGTAGTTTCCTCACTCTAAGTGTAGATATTACACAGTATATGAGAGCTTTAAACTTCAATCATTGACAACACCAAATTGTTGATCAACATCAACAAGGATCAAGAACAGCCTGTTTTTTCCAATCCAGAAGTTTGATACACTGAATTTCTCAAAATTCATTTTTAAGAGAAAAGTAATTTTTCCGTGACATTTTGATCATAATCACTACATTTAACTCAATCATTTTTGTCCCTCTTAGTTGTTTAGTGTTTTTATGGGAACCTTTGTAGGCAAACTATCAACCTCATTATCCAAACATTTTGAGCAGGAAGAGCTTAATATTTGTCATGGAAAGGAACATCATCCTCTGATGACTAGAGCTGTGAGGCCACCAAGTTATTTTTCCACTCTTTCAGCAAGGCACTCTGTTTTTATACAGTCCCTCAAACCCCTCTCATCTCAGAAGGCTCCAAACCCCACTTAAATCAATACTTTAATTGTACCATGAGTTTTCAACAAATAAAGCTTTTCAAACTAATCCAGAAAACAGATCTGGCACTTTAAAATTCAGTAGGGAACTATGTGATCCCAGGTAACAGTCTCAAGAATATATATTTAAAAAAAATAATCTTTTCATTTAAATACATTCTATCCTTGCTTGCTAAATTACAGTCCCATACAACTAGTATGTAAAAGATTAAACTCCAGTTACGCAGCATTCTTTCTCAATATTTCAGACACAGCATTAAGTAGCATAGCAATACTTAATGTAGTATATCTTTCAGGAAATGAATATTTTCCAAATGAGTTTAATGAAAAAGCTAACTCCTCTATTTCCATGTATTGACATTACTGTGCTAACATTATAGTCTGACTACTTAAATATCTTTCTACCACATTGAGGTTTTTTGACTCAAGACTGAACAAATGCCATTTCAATGCTGCATATTAACTTGAATGCTTAAAAAGAAATACGTTCTCAAGAACAGTGATTTAGAATGACCACACGTAAATAGTAAGAATTACTGTTCCATAAGCCATACTTTCAGAACGCCATGAAGAATATGCTTTTTTCAATCAGATATTTGACCCTGAAAAATACAGACCAGGACACATTAAAACTGATGCAGTTGTTTTTTTTCTTTAAATTTAGAAAACCCCAAAACATCAAGACAACCCCAAAACTGCAATAGTACTATGCAGAACAAGGGCAAGAGCACTCTTACAGCAAGGTCCCAAAAGTTAGTACAGACTTTTCAGCTGTATACATTCCTTACTGCTTTCATATAAAATTTACATCTCACATTGGCATTAAGAAAAACAAACATACTGTAAGAACTCCATTATCTGCATTAGTGTTGTTTTGAGACCACAAAAAGTGATGATGATTACTACCAAGCTAAAAAACTAGCCAGAGTTAGAGCTCAAGGAAAAATGAAAAATCTTTAAGGGAATTCTTTCTCTACACCCTCAGGAAGTGCTGAGTAGCACTGACTCTGTACTAAGTAACTACTAAGCTCATTGTATCATTTACCCATAAATTATGAATTCAGGTGTAGATTGAGTGTAGCTTCAGCCATGACAGAGCAAGTATGTGCTGAACACCACCAGTTACCCTAGAGAAGAGCCGTAAGTTTTTAGGGTTTGTGGTAAAACAGTTACTGGCTAAGAACACAGAAAAAGAAAAAAAAAAAAAAGAAAAATGAGAAATTTTATAGGAGTTTGAGACCAGGTTTTTTCAACCAGTGTCATAAGTGTGTGGATCATGAATTTCTTTTAAGAGACCTGCAAAAGATAGCTGGTAAAAACAAACCTAAATCTGCTAATATTGCAGGCATGATATGTGTATGTTCTTATCCATCATAATTTTCCCAGGAGCTCTATTCAAAAACCAGCTTGAAACAGATTTAGACATAGACTTCAAACACTATGAAGTTTACTATGTTTAAAAAAAAAAAGTTCTGAAAAAGGTTTTCCTCATTTACAAGCACTTGTATAGAAGTATAAAATTTAAATCAAATAGCTATGGAGCAAACCCATGACTTGTAATTAAAAGGCCACTTCTTTAAGTAATTGTGTATCATCTTATGCATGTATTTTGCGAAGGGAATAAAAAAATCACTACTCTCACAGTTATATCACTTCAATATCAAGAGAGGAAATGTTTCCTGGAATGGATCTGACAAAAAGAGACTAAAATTCTAAGAGAAACCTATAGGAGATACCATTTTAATGACAGATCAATGCAGAAAAACACCTGGGTCATTTGTTTTCAGAAAGTTAAGTTTTACCATGTTTCACTAACTGCTTTTGTGGCAAGCTTAGAGTTTGACTCTAAGACTGTAATGTAACATTCAGGGATGGGGGAGAGCGTGAACTGGAGACAGATCACTTTGCCACTCAGTAGTTAGTAAAAAATAATCCTTCCTACGTCAGCCTAATTCTAGATGTTTATTCATAATCAAGACAAGCAACACGTCAAGAGTCCTTGTTTGCAATCATAAGACAAAAAAAACCTCAGAACCATGGTGTGGCATTAATTATATTAAATTTCGCTTTCCTAAGAGTAAGGATGCTGTAACTTCCAAAAGAAAAAATACCTTGAAGAGGTTGTGAAGGACGAGTCAGAGTACTGATACTCAGTGAAGGTGAGGATAATCTATTGGTAGCTGACTCAAATTCAACTGATTTATCATCTTCAAAAGCCATAATAAAAACCTATTTGGAAAAGGCTACAGCTAGTGGGCTATCAAATACGTCCCCATTCTTCTATAAATTACTAAATTATCATAATTTCAATAACATTGAAAGCACACTGAAATCTGTCTTCCTCAGATAATCGTTAGACAACTCGGGGAGTGTTTGTACATTTTACTAGAACAGTAAACGCACACAGTTTATGAAAATTTATACATGATGGGGCACTATAGCTAAGTTTTCTGCTCTTGAACAGGCAGCACTTTTCTCAGCAGCTAATTAGATCACAGTAAAAAAACTAAAAATCAACTTATACACTGGAAAGCCATTAGCCACTACACTGCCAGCACAAACCTTTTTATTGCTAATTGAACAATATAAAAACCCATCACAGCAAACACCCATGACAAAGCAGTCTTGCTGGCTTCATCTTCTTGAGCATTGCAGCTGCTTAGACAGGTATGTTGTATTGATACTATTTATATACACACACACACATTTATAAGAAGAGGAAAGACATTAAATATTCCACCTGAAATGCTTCAGAGTAACCAGGTGTAAGTAAGGAATTCTGAAGAGTAGCAATTTAAACCACTGCTAGATATTCTTACTTATTCAAACCAAAATTTGTCTTAGAAGTCCATACAGTTGGCAGTTGCAGGTGGACACCAGTATACTCCTCAGTGTCAGAGGTAGACAAGTTGGACGTAATCACACAATTTTAAACTATCTGAAGTTTTACATTTTAGCATCACTCAGTAGCTATGGTTACACACTGCTTCAACAGAGCTGTTGATGCCTCATTTGTTTAAGATCAATAACTTCCTTCCATAGAGTTCCCCGCCCACCTCGAAAATTCAAGGGAAATATTTCAGTAGATCTTAAAAAAGCCCAACGTTGACAGAAAAAGGGTGAGGGGAAACTAGGATTTTGTAAGTAACACTAAACTACTCCTCAAAACAATCATTGAATACTTCCTTCATCATGAAGTAAAACCTATTTACATGAAAACAGAGAAGATCTATGGACGTAAAACAGGGCCAGTGAAGAGATCATTACTGACACATCCCAACACCTTATTAGTTAAACTGCTTTTGACTGTAGTTACTATCTCAAGCAGGAAATACATCATGCATGAAGTAGGCATCAGAAACAAGTTTCCAGCATCCTTCACTGAGTAACTGAAAGGCAACAGTAAATGTCATCCCATGAAGCATTGTGTTGCTCGTGAACACAAATAAGTTTTAAAAGCAAATACACATGACACAGTGATAAATTACACATGCTTATACCTGAAGCATGGATGACCTTTAGGTTCCCAAAGTTGTAAACCTGGATCTCATTTATTAAAAGCAATGCACTAAAGTGATATTTAAAGATGCCAGAGGCACTGCGAAGTGAAATTTCCATTTTGATTTAGACAAATTAAATTCTCTCTCAATTTACTTAAATAAGAGACCACATTGATTAAAGAGGACTTCATCACTTCTTGAATATAAAAACTCTAGCCCTGAAAAGCACATATGGCAACCAAGAGGGGGAGGAACTGGAAACAGTACACAGAAGAGCATGTTGGTCAGCCTCGGTAATGGTTGCCATGCTGTTGCATGCTTACATCACGAAGGCTGCAAGTCAGGCAATGTTTCTACGAAGAGGTAATACCTTTTATTAGATGAACTAATATAGCTGGAAAAAAGACCTGATGTGCATCTGGGCACATAAGCCCTTTGAGGTAATGTGTGACCAAAAGCTTGCCTGGCACCCTGTCTCATTATAAGCCAGTCTAATAAAAGATAATTACCTCCCTCCACAAGCCTCATCTGATATATATTATTATACCACACGCAGTCTCTGCAAAGAGATGAGAGTGAACAATCAGGATACTGCTTTAGCAAGAGTCACGTACCATCATAACACATAATCTCTCAAGACTCTTACAGCACTTCATCAAAACATCATGAGCAGCAAAAAACTATGCCAAACAAGCAAAAAGCCTCATATAAAGGAAGATAGTACAGTCAGGGAACTCCCTAGATTGAAGGAGCAGCATCCTACTTGCTTATTTTCAGTCCATAATGCAATACTATAGAAAAAGGCTGCAGGAGGAAATTCAATTCCTGGGAAGAGGGAAGAACTTAATTATCACAGTGGTATTTATTAAAAGGCCTTCCTGTATTACAGGAGCTGTTTCTTTCAGAAAAAAAAAAAGGCAACATGGGAAAGAAAGTTAGGCGACAATCCATCCTGAACAGACGGAAAGAGACAATAGTTCACCTGGAGAAGCAGAGATTATGGATGTCCAAGCTACTCACGTTGACAGCCTCCTGAATCAGCTTTAAAAGTCAACTCTTCAAGAAAGTACTCAGAAGCCTTGAAAAGGTCTCAGTGAGGTACCAGTCTTCAGTTGTCTCCTTGGCTTTCACCACCAGGATTTCTCAGAAAAGCCTCAAGTTGCACAAGGATATGTTAGGCAATTTAAGTTTCCCAACTTTCTTTTACAATACAGGATTTAAACCTCTGCTTAAGAAACGTGTTCTCATAATACAATTGCACATCAGACATAACTGAGTAACTGAAAAAAGCATAAGGCACTCCAGGCATACTACATTTCAGCCACCTTCAGGCATCTAAAAAGATGATGTCTAAGCTAATGACTCAGATTCAGGAAGCCACACACATCCAAAAGATAGTCTATTCCATACTAGAAGAAACTGACTTATGAGATTTAATTTTCAAACTAGAGTTCCTCAGTTTAACAGATAACTTATTTCTTCAATTGTCTACCCTGTTAGATACATGAACACAAAGAAAATTAATAATAATTTGATAAGTACTGAGATCCTAAAGACAATATTTGGGAATGTGGTTCAACATTGTTAAAAAATGACAATGCCAGGAACCTCAAGGTTGCTGGGAGCCAGGACAAAGACTCCCTTCCTTGCTGGCCTTGAGGGTCGCAGGCACACGGCCAGGCTGGTGAGCCCGAGGAAACCATAACAGCACACAGAGCACTGTCTATAAAATCAAGCAGCTGCAGGTCCCAAGTGGGAACCTGGAGCCCAACTGCTGCTGCACAGCGAGACCTGTGACGCCC
>JAHREE010155486.1:0-10028 GCA_033628505.1 Tringa tobata | reverse complement strand
CAAGTTTGCCGATACAAAACTGGGAGGGGTGGCTGACACACCAGAAGTCTGTGCTGCCATACAGTGAGACCTGGACAGGCTGGAGAGTTGGGTGGAGAGGAACATGATGAAGTTCAACAAAGGCAAGTGTAGGGTGCTGCACCTGGGGAGAAATAACCCCCTGCATCAGGACAGGTTGGGGGTGACCTGCTGGAGAGCAGGCCTAAGGAGAAAGACCTGAGAGTCCTGGTGGACGAACAGGATGACCATGAGCCAGCAATGTGCCCTTGTGGCCAAGAAGGCCAATGGCATCCTGGGGGGCACCAGGAAGAGTGTGGCCAGCAGGTGGAGGGAGGTCATCCTGCCCCTCTGCTCTGCCTGGGGAGGCCCCATCTGGAGCACTGGGACCAGTTCTGGGCTCCCCAGTTCCAGAAGGACAGGGAACTGCTGGAGAGGGAAACAATTGCCAGACGAACCTGATCCCAAGGGTCTCTTCCAACCTAGACGATTCTATGATTTTATGATTCTGTGAATTATCCCACTCAAACTGAGAGGAAGGGAAGCCTCACTTGGAATCCCATGTACATTTTTGGCTCCCCCTGTTCATGAGGGATATAGAAAAACTGTAGGAGATAGGCAGGGGCCCGGCAGGCTGAAAGGATTTATAAAGAGAGACTGAAGAACTGGGTTTGCTCAGCCTAGTGACGAGTAGGCGAAGGAGCTTTTTAATGGCATCCTGCTGCTACTTAAAGGACAGGTTAAAAAGGTGATGGAACCAAGTGCCTCTTTGTAGCAGCAGCCAATGGCCACAACTACATCCTGGGACATTCAAAGTGAACATCAGGGAAAGGTGTTTTCCCCGGGAGAGCTAGTGTTGGGAAAAGCTACTCCCAGAGGCCGTGAATCTTGGCCCCTCCAAGTGTTCAAGGCTGATCTTGACAGTCTGTCTGCTTATGAGAGGATGGACCGTGCCTCTCTGGATGCTCCTTTTAACCACGAAGGGATGTCTGCTGTGAAGCTATCGACTTCGTTCCATTTCTGTTATGTTACTCCTTAATAATAGCTTTTTGCTTTTATGATGTTCAGGTCACCCTCTGTACTCACAAGGCCTCTTTACTTTGTGTCACTGATCAACCTTATCACTATATTATTTATATATATATATATAAATAATACATATTATATATTTTTTTCTGAGATCTTTACTGAAAAAATATTAAATGGATGAGCTCCAAAACTGATCCTTGAAAAGACTGTACATTTCCTCAAGAATAAAGTGTCTGATTTATTGGTAATCCTTCTCTTTGCCAGTCTTCCACATCTTACAGTTTTTGTTTTAATTTCTGTCTTCTCCATTTCAATAAATAACTTCCCATGTGCTACTATAGCACTGTAGTTCAGATAAATCACTTATAAAGAAAGTTGTCTAATGTGCTAGCCTGGCACACTTGCTGCGTTTGATCACATTTGCCATTTATTGTCATGATTTCAAGGTATCATTTCCCTTTAAAATCTGCTTTGAAGCCCTTGTACCACTGCACACAGTCTGCGTTGTCCTCACTTGTTCACTTCAGTCCTCCTTTCTTCAGCATCTGTGGCCCCATGGCATCACCCCAGACCATTAAACAACCCTCCTCTTGGACTTGCAATTTGCACACAAGTGCTGCCTCTACTGAGAGATGGAAATCAGGGGATTCTTTTTGGTCTCCTAGTAAATTCTAATTTACTATATATTCTAATTATTCTTGGAGCCCCTTGGCAAGAGAGGGGAGAACCGATCCATATCACATGCTTGGACGTTCAGAGGGACCTTGGACAGTCTTTCTGACACTCAAGTACTGTTTAAGCTGTATGTGGACTGGTGGAAAAATGTAAGTCAAGCTGTACAAGTAAGCAAGAGCAACCAAGACACAGAAACAAGAGCAGAAATATGCTATTCAACTATTTGGGGCAGAAGGTTATTGGTAGTAGTAAAGGATGGGACAGGACTGCAAGGCTCTGTCATGCCTTGTGATAGAATTCTTAATGATATGGAGACTAGAGTACGGAGAAAGGAGCAAAATCTGAAGATGACTGAGTTCCTCGGATTAATCAGTGCTCTGGTGAACTTCAGAAACTGAAATCAGGTAGCAGCTGGTGAAACATGGCAAACTGGAGTCGGTGGTGATCGATGCAGAGCTGGAAGGCAGCACAGGAGCCACGCTCTCCGCACGCTAAATGTCCCCAGATCTACAGGCAAATCCTGAGACACACTGTCATTGTTGTGCTGTCATTTCGTGGTGCCGTTCGGCCGCCTCAACGACCCCAACGCTGGAGCCTGCACATCCCCACCCAGACTGGACTCTGCCTGTTCCCATCCTCACCCAGGGCAGGTGGAAGTGTCCTGGCAGTTTAGCACCTTCCTGTGAGAGGGCATCTCGCTCTTGAGCTGGATGGGAGCAATCTGGCAGGTAGCCCAGCAGGACTGAGCTGCTGGGAAGCTTCCACTCTTGCAGGCTGGAGCCTGGCTCAAAAGTCCCAAACAGGAAATCCTTCTAGGATGTGCTTGGACTCTGATTCCCGGATGTTCACAGCAAGCAAAGGCTTCCTGCACTCAGAATGGAGGTTAAAAATAAAAGGCAGCAGGCACCTGCTAGGAGCACACACACGACTGGGGAGGGAGGGGAGTGGACAGGAGCACATTTTTTCGGGCAAGATCCCAAGTTTGCCTCTGCTGTTTAGAATGCCCTTGAAGTCCATGAAATACAAAGAAAGAGTTTCAAGATCATGTCACCCAGCAATCAGTGTCTCAGCCAGGTCCAAGGAAATGGTGCCCGTGTACTCCTGCTGGACATAACCTGTCTAGAGAGCTTTGGACCTACAGTGGAAGAGTTCTTCTGCATCTCCTGCTTGTCTAGATGGACACAAAGCTCCTGCCACACAAAGTTCTTGCAACAGGCATATTTCTGTGCCATAGGGTTTGCTCATGAGCAGCCTGGAGCCCTGTAGGCAAGGTCCTCTCCCTGAGCTGAATGTGGTGGATGGTTTTAGAGCAGGTAGAGTTCATGTCTTCTGTTAATTTGTTTATGAGAATGTTTAGTGTCTTGGAAATTTGGAGAAGTTCTGGCAGTGTTGGAAGCAGCAGGGCTGAGCAGTGGTCGTGACATTATGCTTGAAGTAAGGATGCCCAGCTATCATCTCACTCTCCACCTTTCTCATGGTGGCCTGGTAAGGACTCCGACAGTCTATTATCCAGGGCTCCATCTAGCACAGTCCTAAATGCCCTGAACACTTGATTGTCAACCTTGCCTCCTTTCTTAGAGAAATTCTCTAGCACAGCAAAACCTGTGAAATAGTTGGGTAAATGTTGCTCCTTCCTACCTCCGTGTCTTGAACGTACATGATACCGTGCATTGTGCCGGCTGGGAGTCCCACTGCTCAGCGTCTCATCTCTCCCAGCCCTGGACTTAGAATCATAGAATCATCTAGGTTGGAAGAGACCCTTGGGATCATCGAGTCCAACCATCTACCCTACTGTACAAAGTCCTCCCCTACACCATATCCCTCAGCACCACATCTAATTGTCTCTTAAACACATCCAGGGATGGTGACTCAACCCCCTCCCTGGGCAGCCTATTCCAATGCCCTACCACCCTTTCCACCCTCAGTTGTAGAGAGTGATGAGGTCTCCCCTCAGCCTCCTCTTCCTCATACTAAACAGTCCCAGCTCCTTCAGCCTCTCCTCGTATGATTTATTCTCCAGCCCCTTCACCAGTTTCGTTGCCCTCCTCTGCACTCGCTCCAGCACCTCCAGATCTCTCTTGTATTGAGGAGCCCAAAACTGGACACAATACTCCAGGTGTGGCCTCACCAGTGCTGAGTACAGGGGCACAAGGGGCACAATCACCTCCCTAACAGACTTGTTCTTAATGTTCCTTTCATTCCCAACCAGCAGCTCTCTTGTAGTTCATCCTGGGACTCCTCAGAGAGCTCATTCAGTATTATTTTAAGTTATAGCAGCATCTAAAGGTTAAGACTTCAAGTACAGTGATAAGACAATTCATGCCCAGAAGACAAAATAATCAGAAGTGAGGACAAGGAGGTAGATACCACAAGGAGCACGGATGGGTAAGGCTACAAGTGAGACAGGGGTTATATTCTTTGCAAGCACTTTCTGAACAGCAGAGCATGGGGAGATTTTAAATAGTAGGAAAAAAAATATCTAGCGCTCTCAACTGCTTCATTCCCATTCCTCAGAGGGCTCAGTTGAACCCAGAAGCCCCTGTCACGCTCAGCAGATGTGCAACTAACTAGTTCTTAAACTCCTTCTATAATGAAGATCTCATAAATCTGCCACTCAATCTATTCACTGCTAAATTTCCTTTGCTGTTACTTAAACCCATTATTTCTTGTACTGTTGTGAACACTGGAAATAGATTGTCCTCTTTGCAACTGTCTTTTACAAATCAAGGTTGTTATCACATCTTCTCACTCTTCTCTAAGCTGAACTGCCCCTTTAACCTTTCCATACTGTGTTTTCTCAACCCCTCATCTCCTCTGGACCCTCCCAGGTTTCTACATTCTCTGAAGTGCACCAAGACTGGACACATTGCTGTGGCTTAAGGGCCTTATCACAGCAAAGCAGGGCCAGAAATGTTACTTCATGCATCCTGCAAGTCATATTTCTGTTTATACCATCTCGTATGATGTTATTTTGTTTTTGCAACAACTTGTCCTCAGCTGATTCATATTAAACTCACAGGTCACTACAAAGTAAACACGGAGAACTACTGTATAGACTGTTGTTTCTTGGTCTCTGTCTTTACAGCCTTTTATTCCTACCAAGCTGATAATCTTCCTACCAAAGAATAATAATAACAATTTTAATATTTCTATCAGTGCTGTTCAGTCTCTTGACTAATAATCTGCAAGGAAGTATGGACTGAATAAACAGAAGCACACAGAACAATAGAGAAATTATATTACTGCAGCTTTTGTGATGTAAATGTAATGTTCAATATTTATAAAGACTGTAGAAAACTCCAAAGTGGTCAGAGAAGAGTTGTAAGAATGCATCAATATCCATAGAACAAATTTCCACATGGAGAGCTTCAGAAAGATTAAAAAAATAAGTGATTTCTAAGGATCTGTAAGAAAGAAAATTTTTAATTGTGTATGTTTCAATTCAGCAAATGAATGCAGAACAGGAGCAACGGGGTGGAACTGCAGTTATACAAACTAAAAGTAAAGAGCAACAGTTCAATGGAAGGAGGAATAAATCACTAGAATAACTAAAAAAAAAATAGCATAACATATTCCTAGCAGTCAAGGTTGTCCATCTTCAACAGACGGGCTGCTGGGTCATCATGGCAAGTCCGTGCTTTTGCCAAGGAAGGCCGGACCAGATGGTCCTTGAGGTCCCTTCCAGCCTGGGACTCTGCAATTCTCTGGTCTTCCTCAGGAGATGTGCCGGCTCAGTGAAGGTCTCAGGGTCTGAAAGAGGAATCTCTGCCTGAGGTTCTGTGAGTTTTGTGGTTCCCCAATGTCACAGACAGTGTCACCCTGTCCTGGTGCCCCAGCTGCCCTCTGAACCTGTGTGCTGCTCGCCCCAGGAAACTCTTCCCAGAGAGATGGTTGAACTGTGTCGAACCAAGGAATGGTTTTCATGATGAGAAAAGGGAATGAGAGGATGATGAGAAGGAAACCGTCTAATATGTTTTAGTCTGTGAGCCAAGACAAAACTGAAATCAACATTTCCAGAGAGGGGAGTTGACTGAGCTGAGCCCTGTGCTACCGACTGCTCCACTTCCTGCCCTGGCTTCTTCCATCCTCCTCTGCTGGAATCTCTTCATCCACGTTTCTGCAGAGGGTGACCTCATTTGGCAGTGCTCTCTGCATACGCTGACTAAAGCCCACCCTTCTCGTAGGTGCCTCTTAGAAAGCTGCTCACTAAGGCCTGGACTTCCTCCCTGGTAGCAAACAAGTCTCCTTCTGTTCCCCTGAAAATCAGCTGGGAGGAAGCGAGATGGGGAGGTGGTTTCCGAAATACCGTGGATTGTGATTACAGACGTGGTCGCGGACCCACGGGCTGGGGGTGGGGAGCATGGGAGCCGCAGGGGGAACCCCGATTATTTTCGTGTGAAGTGAACACATGCGTTTGATCAGCATTCACAAACAGATACAAGCCTGATGGCAAAGGACCTGCTGCTGTTTTGTAAAAGGAAGAAAACAATTTGAGGAATATCCCTTCCCAGAGAATGTGGCTTTTGCTTTGGAGGAGCTTTCTATATATAGTGAGGTGATTATTTCAGAATGGAAAATGTTTGTTCAGGAAGGAAAGGCTCTGAGATCAGCAGAGTCAAGTCTCACCCACGTGCTGCCGACTCCATTGGACTCTTCTGCCCAGCAGCAGGGAGCCGGGCAGCGTTTGCAGGGGATGTGACTGTCCAGGGGTCACCATCTGTACCCCGGTACCCTGGGCTCGAGCTCTGGGCTGGAACCGAGGGGCAGGTTCTGAAGTGAGATCTGATGATTCCTCCAGGAAAAAGAGAAAGGCCGATGGTCTGACCTTCTTTTTGCCTTTGACAAATTAAGTTTATCATCCACACCCGATGCACCAAATACCCCATAAATACACCGCACTCCTGTACGTGCCAGGAGGCAAACTGGCACCAACGCCTGCGGTGGCCAAACAGCCCGGGCTAATTAGGCTGCACGATCCGGACGCACTAAATAGACCTGGCACAACAGAGACGGGAACTGCGGCTCCTCGGACGATGGAGAAGGGCCCGGGAACACAGGGACCCCCCTCCCGCTCCGCCCCCGGGGGAGGGAGGGAGGGAGGAACCGGTGTGACACGGCTCCATCTGCTGGGAGCCGGCGTGTCACACGCTCTCGGTCTCGGGAATATCGGTTATTGTCGCTTATGAGTTCCAGACACAGATCACCACGCGTGCTAAACTTACCGTCTTTACGTTATTTTTAAAAACCAAAAAGAAAAATCGTTACCTTGCAGCTTAAGCTGCTATGATGCACGAAACTTGCCAAAGACATTACCATCAAGTTACATCAAATGCTCTAACCCGAGTCACAAACCAAACACATCCCATAGGTTAAAAATGCCCATATAAGCCCAGTACACACTTTAAACAGTTACTGGGACCTCCAGGTTAAATCACAGCTGCATCGCTCCTCTGACAGCAGAATCAGGTGATAAACAACCACCCACTTGATTCTGTTCCACGTGACCCTCACTGGCCATAAATGAGGCAGCAGAAGCAAGATAGTAAGTTTGGGTTATGAGCCAACTTCATGATTCTTAAATATCTAAAAATGATTCAGGATGCTGTGAGGCACTGTGAGATGGAAGGGACAGGAGGAATATAGAGATCGTAGAATCAGAATTGTCTAGGTTGGAAGGGACCTTTAACATCATCTACTCCAACATCAACCTATCTCTGATAAAAAGCCATCACTAAACCGTGTCAATAAGCACTGTCTCAACCCAACTTTAAATATCTCCAATGATGGTGCCTCAACCACTTCCCTGGTTGTTATCCATCAAGCAGACACAGGGTACGGAAAACCAAAGCCCACCGAGAGTCAAGTCTGGCGAGAGGTGTGAAGTGCAACAGCAGAGACCTCTGCAGGGGCAACAGCGGCAGCTAAAGAAATCGTGGGGCCACTGTGGCCATGGCGTAGGACCCTCCACAGGCTGTGGGGTGACTGTCTCCTCCAGCATGGTCCTCCCTGGGCTGCAGGGTGATTGTCTCCTCCAGCGTGGTCCTCCACAAGCTGCCAGGGGACAACCTGTCTCACCGTGGTCTTCTCCACAGCTGTGGGGAAACCTCTGCTCAGTGCCTGCAGCACCACCTCCCCTCCTTCTTCTCTCAGCTTGGGGGCTGCTGCTCTCATGCCTTCTTTACTCCTTGCTCCCGCAGCTGCTCCCCAGCATTTCTTACCCTTTCTTAATTACCTTATCAGAGGTGCCGCTGGTGCTGCTGCTGGGCTCAGGTTTGGGCAGCAGCAGGTTTGTTTGGAAGCTGGCTGGACCTCCTCCCGCAGGGGCCACCCCTGCAGGTCCTCTGCTGCCAACAGCCAGCCACACAAACCCAGCCCACAGCAGTGGACATAGTTATCGACACACACGTATGTAGCTTAGCACTTGTTACACCGAGTAATGTAAGCCTAAAAAGAGTGTTTAAAGATGTGTTACCACTGGAGTGTGGCTATTGAAGGCTACAAGCTGTCCAGAAGGGACAGGTGAGGAAGGAGGGGTGGGGGTGTTGCCCTTTATGTTAAGGAATGGATAGAGAGTGAGGAGATGTCCCCAAAGTCCTCCCTGGGGCCAGATGAAGAGAGAGTTGAGAGTTTGTGGGTGAGGATTAAGGGGCAGGCCAATACGAGGAACACTGTAGTGGGTGTTTATTACAGGCCACCTGATCAGGATGGGGAAGTTGATGAGGCCTTTTACAATCAGCTCAAAGTAGCCTCGCAATCACAGGCCTTGGTTCTCGTGGGGGACTTCAACCACCCTGATATCTGCTGGAAAGGCTACACAGCCAGGCATCTACAGTCCAGGAGGTTCCTCCAGTGTATTGATGATAACTTCTTAACTCAGCTGGTGGAGGAGCCAATGAGGAGAGAAGCACTACTGGACCTAGTGCTGACAAACAAAGAGGGACTGGTGGAGGACATTAAGCTTGGGGGCAACCTTAGTTGCAGTGACCATGGAAAGACAGAGTTCAGGATCGTGGGTAGTACATGCAAAACAACAAGTAGTACTGAAACCTTGGATTTCAGGAGGGCTAACTTTGACCTCTTCAAGAAACTGCCAGGAGAAATCCCATGGGATAGGGCTCTGGAAGGTAGGGGGGCTCAAGAGAGCTGGTCGATATTCAAACATCACTTTCTCCAAGCTCAGGATCAGTGCATCCCTAAGAGCAAGAAATCAGGTAAGGGAAGCAGAAGACCTGCGTGGTTGAGCAGGGAGCTTCTGAAAAAACTCAAGTGGAAGAAGGAAGTTTACACTGAGTGGAAGAAGGGACCGACCACTCGGGAAGATTACAAGAATGCTGTTAGAGTATGTAGGGACGAAATGAGGAAAGCCAAGGCCTCCTTGGAATTAAAATTGGCAAGGGATGTTCAAAGTCAACAAGAAGGGGTTTTTTAAGGGTACTCTAGGCAAAAGGAAAACTAGAGAAAATGTGGGCCCACTGTTGAATGAGACAGGTGCCATGGTGACAGAGGATGCAGAGAAGGTGGAGTTGCTGAATGCCTTCTTTGCTTCAATCTTTACTGCCAGCCCTCAGGAGCCACAGAATTTGGAGGAATCTGAGAAAGCCTGGAGAAAGAAAGACTTTCCCTTGGTGGAGGAAGACCAAGTTAAGTAATGGTTAAGTAAACTAGATACCTGCAAGTCCATGGGTCCTGATGGGACGCACCCGTGAGTGCTGAGGGAGCTGGCAGAAGTCACTGCTGGGCCGCTCTCCAGCCAGAGGATTGGAGGAAAGCCACTGTCATCCCAGTCTTCAAAAGGACAATAAGGAGGACCTGGGAAACTACAGGCCGGTCAGCCTCCATCCCTGGAAAGATGATGGAACGACTCATTCTGGGCATCATCTCAAAGCATCTGGAGGAAAAAAAAGCTATCAGAAGTAGTCAACACAGATTCTCCAAGGGGAAATCATGTCTGACGAACCTGATAGCCTTCTACAATGGCATGACTGGATGGATAGATGAGGGGAGAGCGGTGGATGTTGTCTACCTTGACTTCAGCAAGGCGTTTGACACAGTCTCCCACAGCATGCTCATAGGTAAGCTTAGGAAGTGTGGATTAGAAGAATGGACAGTGAGGTGGATTGAAAACTGGCTGAAAGACAGAGCTCAGAGGGTTGTTATTAGGGGCACAGAATCTACTTGGAGGTCTGTAACAAGTGGAGTCCCCCAGGGGTCAGTACTGGGTCCGATCCTCTTCAATATATTCATCAATGACCTGGATGAGGGGATGGAATGTACCCTCAGCAAGTTTGCCGATACAAAACTGGGAGGGGTGGCTGACACACCAGAAG
>JAHREE010155483.1:0-10510 GCA_033628505.1 Tringa tobata | reverse complement strand
GACACCTCCACTGTCTTCTGCATCCTCCCAGGACGGAGAGGGTGACTTGTATTCTTGGGTATGATGTTTCAAGTCTAGATTATGATTGTTATATTGATACAGCAAAACACGTACTAAGATTTGACCTGACCTGCAGAGGATCCGGGTGATTAGAAATTGTAAGTTAAGTTGTATTATAAATGCTGTATTACACTACTTATAAATTGTACTATACTGAATCTTCCTTTAGAAATCTTATGCCATTCTAATAATAAATTCTGTTCTATACTAATAATAATATCCAGTTAAGAAAATAAAGCTTTAATTGTAACTACAGCTTAGTGCCATCATCATTCTGCCCAGGATCCCTAAAAGAACCTGTCGGTACCCTTAGTGTTGGGTGCCACAGGTGTGGATACACCAGGACCGAACATGTGAACTCAGTTTGCACAAGCACCATTTATATCACTACTAAACAGCAGGGATGCCCGAGTCTTCATGGAGACCCTTCTGACTGGGCCAGGCACCTACTTTCTTTCAGGCTCAGCAGGACCGCAGACCCATCACCTCCTGTATCACATATGCTGCAAGTTCAGCGGTTTTCCCCAAATTCTGCACAGAAAGTGAACGGAACATTCACCATACAACCAGCCTGAGAAGTTCCCATGAGGACTGTTTCTACTATTGGCCCACAGTCAGCTCAGTTCTCCAGAAAAATACTGTTTTCACTGTCAGCGTAGAATAAAACAAAGGACCGAGAGACTTCCCTGTCTTCTCCAAAAAATGCGGCAGCGCTCTGGAAAGGCTGTAGTCACCTCAGTCCTGCACCAGTACACATCCTGCCCCAAGCTGCAGAATCAGTTATGCTAACAGTTGAGCCTTCCAGATTTAGTGAGTGTTAGCTGTAGGACTCCAGCTTCTGACTCATCCTCACTGACAGGACAGCTGGAGAGGTCAAAGACATCTGACAATGGCATTTTGAGTCACTCTACTGCTTCAAGGATAGAATCAGTGGGCTTTTAATCAGTGCCTAACCCTTTAAATACCCATTTGAGATAACTCACGTAAGCTAGACACTGCTATACTTATTCACTAGCACGAGGGTTTGAAGAAAAGGCTGCATCATAGAGAAAATTAATATTAAGGGCGGTAGATGGACATGGTTTTACAAAAAAAAGTTCGGTTCACCCACCAAATTTTGTTAAGACTCACTTTCCCAAGTATTCTGCCAAAGAAGATCCAAACCTGGATATAATGCTCATTTGAGTGCTGAAGGGTTCTGACTTAGCATCTGTCTTGCTGATCCAGATGAGGCAGCATCAATTCTGCCTGTTTCTTTTTTCTTGATGTAACCTAGGCTTGCGCCAGGGATATGGTGGTTTCTGCTCATCCCTGAGCAGCTGTTGATGATTACAGGATGCCCATTTACTAGTACAAAGCTATCTATACCTACCCAAACACAGCACAGAATTCTCACCTAAAAACCTTTTCTACTCTGAGGAAAAATGTGTTAGAAAATGTTGATATTAAATACAGAAGTATTGCTACATGTAAGGCTGTGGGTGTATGCCGCTCTACTATTTAGATACTGATCTGGAACTGGTAAAGAATGCAGAAATATTGCTATGAATCAACTGTTTACTCAAGATTTTTTTTTTTTTTAAGTTATACATAGATGTTGACAGACAACACTAATTTAACTACAGTGTTACTGAATGAAGAATGCCAAATTCAGACAACAAAAGATTTTTTTTTTAAAACAAATAATAAAATTGTTGTTACATAAATGAGTAAAGGACCAACTCTTAAACCCAGGGATCTATACTACAGATGGCAAGAGTCAGAGGCTGACAGGCACTGCACATGTCTGGCCAGTTCTATTTACTATTTTCTCTCTTTTCTAAAGAGAAAGGCTACTAGGGGAAGCTGTCAGAACACTGGTAAAAATGGAAAGAACCATTATATGTAGCCTTACCACCTGTTTTCCCTTTTCGACTGTGGGATCACAAGATCTGTGACTTTTCCTTAACAGCAGTTTAAATTCAAGGCTCCACCAGAGCAAACATTACTTCTAAAGTACACTCAATAATCATGAGGATCCCACTGTGAAAAATGCAACTAAGTTCTTTAGTATTTTTAGATCAATAACCGCTGAGGTGGCAACCTCTGCTGCTTTACAAATACACAGTGTTTTATACCACAACACCCAAAAATAAGCATTTTGTTTTTGGATGAGAATTATCCAATGAAAATCACTCAGCCTCTCAGAAAATATAACTTACTAGCTGAATTGTGTCTAACAGGCATGTATCCTCTTTCATTTCACAATGACTTGGAAAAAACACTCAGATGCTCCCCAAGTCTGAGAGAACTTGTTTTACACCCTAATCACAAGTAATCTTTTGATCTTTCCTCTCCACAAAACACTAGGCATTCCACATAAGAAAGTTTCAGATTTGTTCCCAAAGATGCTCTCAAATGTGACAAACGCTGATTTTAGATTAAAAGCTTCCAAATATAATTTTACTTAAAAAACAGAGGCTACTTGATTGTGAGCTGGTAGTGGAATGTGTTCGGGCCGAATACACCACCAAATTTTATTTTTATTGTTAGTGACTTAACACATCAGTATCTTAGCATCATCGTTCAACGTACTGTAGAAACATTTATAGCAGATGGACTGCAAGGAATGTGAAGAAGGAAAGCCAGCTCATGCTGTAGGGAGGAACACATAGTTCTGGCATACTAAAAATAAAAAGAAAGCATTAACACACCATATGCTGCGCGGCAGCAAATAGCATTATTTAGAAGTGTTCCAATAAAAGCTAACGACGGCAAAAGTTCAGACCTGCTAAGAAAAACTAAAGTGACTTAAATCAGCCACATGCTTCACTGCATAAAATAAATACCAGTTTAATACTAGCAATTTAGTTTTTTCATTTTATACAAACCTTAGGATAACATACACTCAGTTAAGGTGTCTTCCTTGTTAACAAAATTATTAACCGTGCCAGACAGGAGTTGAAATGCAAGAGTGGTGAAGCAAATTTTGGGTTGTACACAGCCCACGACTCTTTTTTCTTAAGTGACTGATTTGTCTTATGCCTCAGTTGTAGTATCTTTCCACGGAGTAAGTTCTGTTTTAACCTCTCTGTTAGTTCTATTATGCAGACGCACATTCTCCCTCAAGCTGTGTGAGCAAAGCAGTAAAAAAGGGAGATGGTCTTTACTAAAGCCAAGTGTTTTCTTCTAAGTAAAATTCTTTGTTATCATAAAGCCATGTCATTTTAACTCAAGTAATGTTTGTTTTCAGCATTTTTGCAAGCCACAGGCAACAGGGGTGCAAGAACATAGATGTCTTTTGTGTGCATGCAAAGTGGATAGTCAACAAACAAGCAATTTTTTCCATAACTTTAAAGTGAAGATAGCAGCCAGGACTGGATAATTTCTTAGAACGTGTCAGTTAATGATCTTGCAATTGGGGAGAAGCCTAAGGAGACTTAGGAGAGGTAAAGCTTTCAAGCAAAACAAATGCTTCAAACTGCCACACAACAGACAAGACTCACTTTTCAACTCATAACCTGCCAAGTGAAAAGGAATAATAATACCCTGAGAATCAACAGGCCTGGAAGGAAGAAGTCTCCACAGAGACAGAAAAAGGCTCCTTTTTCTCACTCTGGTTTCCATCAATGTAAGGGACTGCTTGCAGCCCCTTCATATCTGAATGGAGCTTTTAGAAGTTCCATTTCTTTTTCTTAATTCATGAGTAGGGTAGGGCCAGACAAGGAAGAGCAGCAGCATGCTTTTTCGAGCAATCTCATTCCTCTATTCCCACATTCAAACATAAGGAATGCCTACTAACCCTTCCCAACTTACACTCCTGCTGCACATAATACGCTTCCTTTCTCCTACTACTGTACCCATTTTTCAGTTCAAAAACAACTAATGCAAACCAGCTATGACCACAACCTCAAACATGCTGAGCCAACTGCCATGAACCTGAACAACTTCAGACACAGCTGAAGGCAAACAGGAAACAAGGAGGAAGGATTAGATGTGGTGCTGAGGGATATGGTGTAGGGGAGGACTTTGTAGAGTAGGGTAGATGGTTGGACTCGATGATGCCAAGGGTCTCTTCCAACCTAGATGATTCTATGATTCTATGATATTAGTTCAACTTGATTATAGCAAAGCTGTTCCCTCAGTGTTACAACAAGACCAACCATGCTCAACTCCAAGATCAGTCTTTTTCCTGGTTTAGATAGGTCTGAGAATTCTGGTACTGTTTTCCCCTTAAAATGAAATGCACTGCTCTTACTCTTCAGCTGTCCTTTTCTGTGTCCAGGACGTGTCTGCTTCAACTCTTCATTGATCGAGGTCACCAGCTCCAGCTTCAAATTTTGTTTCTGCCTCCTGTTCATCACGCTGTTTTTCCAAACTCTGAAAGAAAAAAAGGTGACTCAGTGATTGCTTGTAGGCAAAAAAAACCAAGACGACCTCAATTTTGCCCTATGCCAAGCTGCCGCTTTCTTTGAAATGATTAAATCTTTATTCAGTGTAAAATAAAACAAAAAAAAAAATCAAAACTATATGGTCCTATTTAATTTAGTACCCAAGTTTACGGTATTCAAAGAATGTGAGGAGCAGACTGCTATGAGCACAAACAGGGAAATGAGGATACCTAATGACAGTACTGAATAACCTATAAGGTACCCTTGCTTCAGCATTGCTAAAGAGTAGAGTGGATGGATCTCCAGTAGTTTCCTCACTCTAAGTGTAGATATTACACAGTATATGAGAGCTTTAAACTTCAGTCATTGATAACACCAAATTGTTGATCAACATCAACAAGGATCAAGAACAGCCTGTTTTTTCCAATCCAGAAGTTTGATACACTGAATTTATCAAAATTCATTTTTAAGAGAAAAGTAATTTTTCCGTGACATTTTGATCATAATCACTACATTTAACTCAATCATTTTTGTCCCTCTTAGTTGTTTAGTGTTTTTATGGGAACCTTTGTAGGCAAACTATCAACCTCATTATCCAAACATTTTGAGCAGGAAGAGCTTAATATTTGTCATGGAAAGGAACATCATCCTCTGATGACTAGAGCTGTGAGGCCACCAAGTTATTTTTCCACTCTTTCAGCAAGGCACTCTGTTTTTATACAGTCCCTCAAACCCCTCTCATCTCAGAAGGCTCCAAACCCCACTTAAATCAATACTTTAATTGTACCATGAGTTTTCAACAAATAAAGCTTTTCAAACTAATCCAGAAAACAGATCTGGCACTTTAAAATTCAGTAGGGAACTAAGTGATCCCAGGTAACAGTCTCAAGAATATATATTTAAAAAAAATAATGTTTTCATTTAAATACATTCTATCCTTGCTTGCTAAATTACAGTCCCATACAACTAGTATGTAAAAGATTAAACTCCAGTTACGCAGCATTCTTTCTCAATATTTCAGACACAGCATTAAGTAGCATAGCAATACTTAATGTAGTATATCTTTCAGGAAATGAATATTTTTCAAATGAGTTTAATGAAAAAGCTAACTCCTCTATTTCCATGTATTGACATTACTGTGCTAACATTATAGTCTGACTACTTAAATATCTTTCTACCACATTGAGGTTTTTTGACTCAAGACTGAACAAATGCCATTTCAATGCTGCATATTAACTTGAATGCTTAAAAAGAAATACGTTCTCAAGAACAGTGATTTAGAATGACCACACGTAAATAGTAAGAATTACTGTTCCATAAGCCATACTTTCAGAACGCCATGAAGAATATGCTTTTTTCAATCAGATATTTGACCCTGAAAAATACAGACCAGGACACATTAAAACTGATGCAGTTGGTTTTTTTCTTTAAATTTAGAAAACCCCAAAACATCAAGACAACCCCAAAACTGCAATAGTACTATGCAGAACAAGGGCAAGAGCACTCTTACAGCAAGGTCCCAAAAGTTAGTACAGACTTTTCAGCTGTATACATTCCTTACTGCTTTCATATAAAATTTACATCTCACATTGGCATTAAGAAAAACAAACATACTGTAAGAACTCCATTATCTGCATTAGTGTTGTTTTGAGACCACAAAAAGTGATGATGATTACTACCAAGCTAAAAAACTAGCCAGAGTTAGAGCTCAAGGAAAAATGAAAAATCTTTAAGGGAATTCTTTCTCTACACCCTCAGGAAGTGCTGAGTAGCACTGACTCTGTACTAAGTAACTACTAAGCTCATTGTATCATTTACCCATAAATTATGAATTCAGGTGTAGATTGAGTGTAGCTTCAGCCATGACAGAGCAAGTATGTGCTGAACACCACCAGTTACCCTAGAGAAGAGCCGTAAGTTTTTAGGGTTTGTGGTAAAACAGTTACTGGCTAAGAACGCAGAAAAAGAAAAAAAAAAAAAAAAAGAAAAATGAGAAATTTTATAGGAGTTTGAGACCAGTTTTTTTCAACCAGTGTCATAAGTGTGTGGATCATGAATTTCTTTTAAGAGACCTGCAAAAGATAGCTGGTAAAAATAAACCTAAATCTGCTAATATTGCAGGCATGATATGTGTATGTTCTTATCCATCATAATTTTCCCAGGAGCTCTATTCAAAAACCAGCTTGAAACAGATTTAGACATAGACTTCAAACACTATGAAGTTTACTATGTTTTAAAAAAAAAAAGTTCTGAAAAAGGTTTTCCTCATTTACAAGCACTTGTATAGAAGTATAAAATTTAAATCAAATAGCTATGGAGCAAACCCATGATTTGTAATTAAAAGGCCACTTCTTTAAGTAATTGTGTATCATCTTATGCATGTATTTTGCGAAGGGAATAAAAAAATCACTACTCTCACAGTTATATCACTTCAATATCAAGAGAGGAAATGTTTCCTGGAATGGATCTGACAAAAAGAGACTAAAATTCTAAGAGAAACCTATAGGAGATACCATTTTAATGACAGATCAATGCAGAAAAACACCTGGGTCATTTGTTTTCAGAAAGTTAAGTTTTACCATGTTTCACTAACTGCTTTTGTGGCAAGCTTAGAGTTTGACTGTAAGACTGTAACGTAACATTCAGGGATGGGGGGAGAGCGTGAACTGGAGAACAGATCACTGTGCCACTCAATAGTTAGTAAAAAATAATCCTTCCTACGTCAGCCTAATTCTAGATGTTTATTCATAATCAAGACAAGCAACACGTCAAGAGTCCTTGTTTGCAATCATAAGACAAAAAAACCTCAGAACCATGGTGTGGCATTAATTGTATTAAATTTCGCTTTCCTAAGAGTAAGGACACTGTAACTTCCAAAACAAAAAATACCTTGAAGAGGTTGTGAAGGACGAGTCAGAGTACTGATACTCAGTGAAGGTGAGGATCATCTATTGGTAGCTGACTCAAATTCAACTGATTTATCATCTTCAAAAGCCATAATAAAAACCTATTTGGAAAAGGCTACAGCTAGTGGGCTATCAAATACGTCCCCATTCTTCTATAAATTACTAAATTATCATAATTTCAATAACATTGAAAGCACACTGAAATCTGTCTTCCTCAGATAATCGTTAGACAACTCGGGGAGTGTTTGTACATTTTACTAGAACAGTAAACGCACACAGTTTATGAAAATTTATACATGATGGGGCACTATGGCTAAGTTTTCTGCTCTTGAAGAGGCGGCACTTTTCTCAGTAGCTAATTAGATCACAGTAAAAAAACTAAAAATCAACTTATACACTGGAAAGCCATTAGCCACTACACTGCCAGCACAAACCTTTTTATTGCTAATTGAACAATATAAAAACCCATCACAGCAAACACCCATGACAAAGCAGTCTTGCTGGCTTCATCTTCTTGAGCATTGCAGCTGCTTAGACAGGTATGTTGTATTGATACTATTTATATACACACACACACACTTATGAGAAGAGGAAAGACATTAAATATTCCACCTGAAATGCTTCAGAGTAACTAGGTGTAAGTAAGGAATTCTGAAGAGTAGCAATTTAAACCACTGCTAGATATTCTTACTTATTCAAACCAAAATTTGTCTTAGAAGTCCATACAGCTGGCAGTTGCAGGTGGACACCAGTATACTCCTCAGTGTCAGAGGTAGACAAGTTGGACGTAATCACACAATTTTAAACTATCTGAAGTTTTACATTTTAGCATCACTCAGTAGCTATGGTTACACACTGCTTCAACAGAGCTGTTGATGCCTCATTTGTTTAAGATCAATAACTTCCTTCCATAGAGTTCCCCGCCCACCTCGAAAATTCAAGGGAAATATTTCAGTAGATCTTAAAAAAGCCCAACGTTGACAGAAAAAGGGTGAGGGGAAACTAGGATTTTGTAAGTAACACTAAACTACTCCTCAAAACAATCATTGAATACTTCCTTCATCATGAAGTAAAACCTATTTACATGAAAACAGAGAAGATCTATGGACGTAAAACAGGGCCAGTGAAGAGATCATTACTGACACATCCCAACACCTTATTAGTTAAACTGCTTTTGACTGTAGTTACTATCTCAAGCAGGAAATACATCATGCATGAAGTAGGCATCAGAAACAAGTTTCCAGCATCCTTCACTGAGTAACTGAAAGGCAACAGTAAATGTCATCCCATGAAGCATTGTGTTGCTCGTGAACACAAATAAGTTTTAAAAGCAAATACACATGACACAGTGATAAATTACACATGCTTATACCTGAAGCATGGATGACCTTTAGGTTCCCAAAGTTGTAAACCTGGATCTCATTTATTAAAAGCAATGCACTAAAGTGATATTTAAAGATGCCAGAGGCACTGCGAAGTGAAATTTCCATTTTGATTTAGACAAATTAAATTCTCTCTCAATTTACTTAAATAAGAGACCACATTGATTAAAGAGGACTTCATCACTTCTTGAATATAAAAACTCTAGCCCTGAAAAGCACATATGGCAACCAAGAGGGGGAGGAACTGGAAACAGTACACAGAAGAGCATGTTGGTCAGCCTCGGTAATGGTTGCCATGCTGTTGCATGCTTACATCACGAAGGCTGCAAGTCAGGCAATGTTTCTACGAAGAGGTAATACCTTTTATTAGATGAACTAATATAGCTGGAAAAAAGACCTGATGTGCATCTGGGCACATAAGCCCTTTGAGGTAATGTGTGACCAAAAGCTTGCCTGGCACCCTGTCTCATTATAAGCCAGTCTAATAAAAGATAATTACCTCCCTCCACAAGCCTCATCTGATATATATTATTATACCACACGCAGTCTCTGCAAAGAGATGAGAGTGAAAAATCAGGATACTGCTTTAGCAAGAGTCACGTACCATCATAACACATAATCTCTCAAGACTCTTACAGCACTTCATCAAAACATCATGAGCAGCAAAAAACTATGCCAAACAAGCAAAAAGCCTCATATAACGGAAGATAGTACAGTCAGGGAACTCCCTAGATTGAAGGAGCAGCATCCTACTTGCTTATTTTCAGTCCATAATGCAATACTATAGAAAAAGGCTGCAGGAGGAAATTCAATTCCTGGGAAGAGGGAAGAACTTAATTATCACAGTGGTATTTATTAAAAGGCCTTCCTGTATTACAGGAGCTGTTTCTTTCAGAAAAAAAAAAAGGCAACATGGGAAAGAAAGTTAGGCGACAATCCATCCTGAACAGACGGAAAGAGACAATAGTTCACCTGGAGAAGCAGAGATTATGGATGTCCAAGCTACTCACGTTGACAGCCTCCTGAATCAGCTTTAAAAGTCAACTCTTCAAGAAAGTACTCAGAAGCCTTGAAAAGGTCTCAGTGAGGTACCAGTCTTCAGTTGTCTCCTTGGCTTTCACCACCAGGATTTCTCAGAAAAGCCTCAAGTTGCACAAGGATATGTTAGGCAATTTAAGTTTCCCAACTTTCTTTTACAATACAGGATTTAAACCTCTGCTTAAGAAACGTGTTCTCATAATACAATTGCACATCAGACATAACTGAGTAACTGAAAAAAGCATAAGGCACTCCAGGCATACTACATTTCAGCCACCTTCAGGCATCTAAAAAGATGATGTCTAAGCTAATGACTCAGATTCAGGAAGCCACACACATCCAAAAGATAGACTATTCCATACTAGAAGAAACTGACTTATGAGATTTAATTTTCAAACTAGAGTTCCTCAGTTTAACAGATAACTTATTTCTTCAATTGTCTACCCTGTTAGATACATGAACACAAAGAAAATTAATAATAATTTGATAAGTACTGAGATCCTAAAGACAATATTTGGGAATGTGGTTCAACATTGTTAAAAAATGACAATGCCAGGAACCTCAAGGTTGCTGGGCGCCAGGACAAAGACTCCCTTCCTTGCTGGCCTTGAGGGTCGCAGGCACACGGCCAGGCTGGTGAGCCCGAGGAAACCATAACAGCACACAGAGCACTGTCTATAAAATCAAGCAGCTGCAGGTCCCAAGTGGGAACCTGGAGCCCAACTGCTGCTGCACAGCGAGACCTGTGACGCCC
>JAHREE010155446.1:0-10327 GCA_033628505.1 Tringa tobata | reverse complement strand
CCGGGTCCTGCCCTTGGGTCACACCAACCCCCTGCAGCACTACAGGCTTGGGGCAGAGTGGCTGGAGCTGCCTGGCAGAAAAGGACCTGGGGGTGTTGGTCGCCTGTCAGCTGAACATGAGCCAGCAGTGTGCCCAGGTGGCCAAGAAGGCCAACAGCATGTGGTGAGTGTGGTGAGTAGGACTCGGGAAGTAATTGTCCCCCTGGTGAGGCCCCACCTCGAGGGCTGTGTCCAGTTTTGGGCCCCTCACCACAAGGACATTGAGCTGCTGGAGCATGTCCAGAAGAGAGCCACCAAGCTGGTGACAGGTCTGGAGAAGAAGTCCTACGAGGAGAGGCTGAGGGAACTGGGCATGGTTAGTTTGGAGAAGAGGAGGCTGAGGGGAGACCTCATTGCCCTCTACAACTCCCTGAAAGGAGGGTCGTGGTCTCTTCTCCCAAGGGAATAATGACAGGAGCAGAGGAAATGGTCTGAAGTTGGGGCAGGGGAGGTTTGNTTAGTTTGGGGAAGAGGAGGCTGAGGGGAGACCTCATTGCCCTCTACAACTCCCTGAAAGGAGGGTCTTGGTCTCTTCTCCCAAGGAAATAATGACAGGAGCAGAGGAAATGGTCTGAAGTTGGGGCAGGGGAGGTTTAGATTAGATATTGGGAAGAATGACTTTCCTGAGAGGGTGGTCAGGCACTGGAACAGCCTGCCCAGGGAGGTGGTGGAGTCACCATCCCTGGAGGGATTTAAGAAACGTGGAGACGTGGCACTTCAGGGCATGCTCTAGTACCTGAGATTGTTGGGTTTTGTCTCTCTGTGGGTGTGTGTTGGTTTGGGTTGGGGGGGGGGGTTGGGGTTTTTTTTGTGTGTTTGGACTCGATGATCTCAAAGGTCCCTTCCAACCATGAAGATTCTGTGATTTTACTGGGCTGGGAAAGCCCACTCCAGCAGTTGCCCCCTCAGTTTACCACCCTCTGCTGTGGCTACATGGTTCTGAAAAAAGGGTTCACCCAAATGACCAAACCCATCCCTGAAGCTCTGCTGCCTCTCAGTTTTGTTTTTCTTACCAAGCTTGTTCTAATGTTGAACAGGAGGGCAGGGAAAGGGGGTGACAAAGCATAGCCCAGGAGCAGAAAAGGAGCACATACCAAAAAAAAATAAAAATCACTTATATCCATTGTTAGATTACTATTACACAAGCAGCAGCATCTGCATTATCTTAGTAAGGCTCTCTGTTCCAAGCCAGTTATTCCCTGTTGCAATCAGGTATTAAAAAAGCATTCCTCTTCGGTGGATATCATTGTTAAATTAAGATGCTAGCTAGATAATTCACATTTAGCTTTGCATTTCCTTTATTTTCTGATGTTCTCAAAACTGAGACAGAAAAGTGTGGTATTTAGTATTATAGACTATAACAGCCATCTTCAGACATTGAAAACAAGGAGCTGAAAATGTGGATTGGAAAATACATGCAATCCAGCCCGTTACAATAACAATACAGCCCCATTCACTTCCAGTTGGTCAAGATTCTTGTGAACTGTGTGTCTCCCAAGCATTCTATTAATGCTTCTGGATCTTCCAGCATTGTTCACATGTGGAATTGCATTAATCATGAATTATTACTGGGTCAAGTAATTTTCATATAAACAGGAAAGAACTGTCAGACAAATAGGAGACATTATGAGATTATGTATTACCAGAAAGGAATGCCGAAATTCATATCAGTATGATGAGAAAACTGAAAAAGAAAGCGGGTGCCTTTTCAATGGCTGGCTGCTACACTTCTGAAATCCAGCTCTACATCAGCTTTTAAAAGGGATTAATGCTGGTTCTGGTGTTGTAACAACTAATTTTAACCATTTTTCTAACCCTTTCAATTTAACCTAGAAAAATTAACTATCTGAAATGTAAATAATCCTCTTCCCCCCCCCCCCATATACAGTATCCTTACTCATCTTTAAGAAGAAAATTTAACTTGAATGGTTCACAGTTGCTGCTGCTGTTCTTCAGTTCCAGCTTTGAAAAAGCAAGATGTATATCTGTAGTAAAAGAGGATTAAAGGAAGACTCCAACAAAATGTAACTGGTGACTAATGTCAAGTTTCACTTGGAAACTTGTCACAAAACAAGATCTAATATGTGGTTTTATCATGCATTCTAAAATCTGTGATGCTTGCAGAAGCATCAGTCATTTGCCTTTCTTACCAGAGGCTGACAAACACGGTGAAGGCAAAAGAAGAGAGAAAGGAAAAGGACACACAAGAAAGCAGGAATGCAAATCTCATTTTAGGTTTAGACTTTTCTACCTGTGATCCAGACCAATCACACCCTGCAGGATCAGAGGTGCCATAGCATCCTGAATTCCCAGAAGAATAGAGGAGTTAAAGCTCCCTCTTCCAGTGTACATTGCAACCCTTCCCCACCTCTATTTGATGAAATTGTGACACCTTATGTGTCTTACTAAAGACACAACTAGGCATGTTGGAGGTCAAGAGCTCTCCATCTAGCCGTTATGCTAAGAGATCTTCAAGAGAACATATTAGCGGTACACAGGTTGCCATAGAGAATCTGCAAAAACAAATCCGATTTATGCTGAACTGCACCAGACTGAAAATATTTAATTGTTGTTCACCCATAAGAGAACTTTGTAGCGTAATCTTCAGACTGCAGCCAAGAGGAAAAAGCTCATACATCTGCTAGAGAGTTGCATATATTTTATGGTATTTAAGCTAACCCCATAGCTGTTTCCCCCTAGAATTACTTATTTTATACTAAAAATATATTTTTTTTCATATTTTTCCTTCTGTGAGTGGTTTGCTTATTACAATGATGCATGAAAATTACATGCAATTACTTCAGTGTAGGTAATGTCACTTGTATTATTATGTATAAGAAATCATGAGAAGGAACAGAACAACCTTTAGTCAGAATTCACTGCCTTAATTTAAGCAACTGTATCCATACACAAATGTCTAAATATACAGAGGAGCAGGTCTTCTGCAAGTCACTGGATGCTGTTGGTATATTGCAACTCTGAGAATCAGACCACTACTTACTTGTAATAAATTTACTACCGTGTGAGACTGAACTGAAAGAGTAGTTTGAAAACTGAGAAATGTTACCTGTAATCACAGAAAACTAAAGCAAGCCCTGATCAGTAACACTTTCCTGTTACACTAGCAAAATCCTCTCTATAGGGTGGGAAAGAAAAAAACAAAGCTCTACAATTAAGCAGGAAAAATGCTTATCTTGTACTACTAGCAATACTAAGACGTAGTGAAGCTATGCAGGGGGAAAATTAGAAGGGCCAAAGCTCAAGCAGAACTGAACTTGGCCACTACAGTTAAACATAACAAGAGGAGGTTCTTTCAGTATATCAATAGAAAAAGGAAGACTAGGGAAAATGTAGGCCCACTGATGAATGAGGTTGGCGTCCTAGTGGTGGAAGACACAGAGAAGATGGAGTTACTGAATGCCTTCTTTGCTTCAGTCTTTACTGCTAAAGCTGTCCCTCATGAATCCCAGACCCTGGGGGGAAGGGGAAAGGTCTGGAGAGAGGAAGATTTTCCCTGTGTAGAGCGGGACTGGGTTAGAGACCACTTGGCCAAACTGGACATCCATAAGTCCATGGGCCCCATCCGGGACAGGATGCACCCACAAGTGCTGAGACAACTGGCAGGTGTTATTGCTGGGTCACTCTCTATCATCTTTGAAAGGTCATGGAGAACAGGAGAGGTGCCTGAGGACTGGAGAAAGGCCAACATCACTCGTCTCCACAGAAGTCTGGAGTGACTTGTTCTAGAAGTCATCTCCAAATATCTTAAAGAACAGGAAGTTACTGGAAGTGGTCTAGACAGATTTACCAAGGGGAAATCATGCTTGACCAATCCAATTGCCTTCTACGATGTTATAACTGGATGGCTGAATGAGGGGAGAGCCGCAGATGTCATCTACCTTGACTTCAGTAAGGCTTTTAACACTGTCTCCCATAACATCCTCATTAGGAAATTAAAGAAGTGTGGGCTAGGTGAGGGGACAGTGAGGTGGATTGAGAACTGGCTGTGTGACAAAACTCAGAGGGTTGTGATTAATGGAGTAGGGTTGAGTTGGAGGCCTGTAAGCAATGGTGGCCCCCAGGGGTCAATGCTTGGTCCGGTTTTGTTCAACATATTCATCAATGACCTGGACGAGGGGACAGAATGTATCCTCAGCAAGTTCACTGATGATACCAAACTGGGAGGGCTGGCCAATACTCCAGAGGGCTGTGCCGCGTGACCTGGACAGGCTGGAGAGCTGGGCAGAGAGGAACCTCATGAGGTTCAACAAGGGCAAGGGTAGGGTCCTGCACCTGGGGAGGAAGAACCCCATGCACCAGTATAAGTTAGGGGTGGAAAACACCTGGAAAGCAGCTCTGAGGAGAAAGATCTGGGGTCCTGGTGGATAGTAAGCTATCCATGAGCCAGCAATGTGCCCTTGTGGCCAAGAGGGCCAATGGAATCCTGGGCTGCGTAGGGAAGAGTGTGGCCAGTAGGTGGAGGGAGGTCACTCTCCCCCTCTGCTCTGCACTGGGGAGGCCACAACTGGAATCCTGCGTCCAGTTCTGGGCTCCCCAGTTCAAGAGAGACAGGGAACTGCTGGAGAGAGTCCAGCGTAGGGCAACAGAGATGATGGAGGGATTGGAGCATCTCCCTGATGAGGAAAGGCTGAGGGAGCTGGGACTCTTTAGCCTGGAGAAGAGAAGGCTGAGGGGAGACCTTATTAATGCTGACAAGTACCTAAAGGGTGGGTTGAGGGAGGATGGAGCCGGACTCTTTTCAGTGGTTCCCGGTGACAGGACGAGGGGCAACAGGCACAAGCTGGAGCATGGGAAGTTCCACTCCAATCTGAGGAAGAACTTCTTTGGGGTGAGGGTGGCAGAGCCCTGGAAGAGGCTGCCCAGGGAGGGTGTGGAGTCCCCTTCTCTGGAGATCTTCAAGCCCCGCCTGGATGCTCCTGAGTGATGTGCTCTGGGCAACCCTGCTTTGGCAGGGGANGGCAGCCCTGCTTTGGCAGGGGAGTTGGACTGGAGGATCTCTAGAGGTCCCTTCCAACTCTGACAACTCTGTAATTCCGTGATACTCTCAAAAAAGAAATATAATTTCGAGAGGAAAATTACCAGAACTAGGAGTTAGATATGAGGCAGCTAGATATTAAAAAATAAATACAGCTATACTATATTAACTGTATTCCAACACAGTAGCTTATTTTTCTACCCCAGCCTAAGTGTTTTGATTTTTAAATCAGTGTTGCAATTGAATGAGAAAGTTTTTCAGTAATTGAAATTAAAGGCTAATTTTACTAGATCATTGTATAGACAGAATACAGACAGCAGCATTTAGAAAGCTGGAGACTGGCGTCTGCACGTAGAAATTTAATTAAAAATGAGTTTATATCAATTGTTTTTATTAGGTATCAGCAGTTTACAAATTTGAATCAAGAAATAAAGTTACAGAATGCAATTAACTTGAGCTAATTTTTAGTTGCGAGGGTTTTTTTTCAATGTCATAATTGTTTTCATACAGGATATCATCCATGATAAATTCTAGACTGTCTAAAACACAGCCCTACTATATTTCTTCATTCAATATTTCATAATTTAGTAAAAAAACAAAGATTGTTCAAAACATTTTTAACAAGTATTTAATTAACTGCTCTATTAGGCCCTTTACTTTTTGTGATTTGTACATAACGCAGATTTTTAAAAAGCACTTAAGGATTCTATATTGCATTTTTTTTTCAAGTTTTAAAACTATGAATAAATAGATTGTTCCCATGACACGATGAAATCTGCTATTCAATATACCACAAGTCTGGCCGTCTCCATACCTCACATCTACGCATATAATTTTCTAGCAGGAATATTGTTTTAAAACACTAATTCCCCATTATTTTAATGCACATCAACTTATGACTGCAAGAGCTTCTACTTCCTGATAAGCGCAGGTTTAACTTAGTTCTATATTTTGCTACAGTCCACTAAATACCACCTCGGCATATGCTTAATTTTTCTTCTCCATAGCTCATAAAACCGTCGTAAGACAAGTTACGTCTGGTAAGTAAGGATGCAACTGTACAGAGGTTTCTATTGGGAAGCCTCATTACCAATGTATGGTTCATCCTTCTTTCTCCTTCCTGCCTCACAGCTAAAATCAGTAATACAATAAAATTCCAACATCTATCATCAAGGTCACTAAGAAATACAAGACTGTAAGGCGTGGGGGGGAAGGAAGCATATGCAATGTAACAAGATTTCTGCTCTGTAAAGATGAAAGAGCAGTAAGGAGAGGCTGAGCCAGAAAGCTGCACAAGTAAACAAATACGCTGGAAAATTTAAAAATGTCAACAGTCTTAAGGCAATTTTCATTCAAATCAGCAATGTGATCACTTGTATATCTGAAGAGAAATCCTTCTTTAACGTACTTAATTAAGTTGATACCAAAGATGTTATGAACCATATCGATCCTAGAAAAGTAAAAAACCAAAAAAGACAAGACAGGCATGAGTATGTTTTCCATTGAAAGGAATTAATTTTACTTACATTTGTAAAATAAGTAGTAGTTTAATTCTTAAAGACTTAAAGAAAATTGACCAGTATTTCCAAGAACTGAAGTTTCCGGTTAAACTCCAGGGTAACTAGGCTGGTTTTCAAGCATCTGGGAGCTCTCACTACCTCATATAGGAAATGCAAACTAACTGGAGCATGAAGCATGCTTTACGCTATTGAGACCAAGATGTCTTAATTTTGTGCACAAACATAGATCAAAGGTATTACTGTCAAGGCAATTAAAGAACCAATACAAGAATTCGGCTAGATGATCACTGTAGGTCCCTTCCAAGTGAACTACTCTACTCTGAGTTATGAACTATTATCAGTTTAAAAATAAAGTGAGAGCAAATAACTTCCATGATGGAATTTTTGTTTCAATTGTAAGAAAAGACATAAACTACATAAGGAAAAAAGACAAAAGAACGTTCTAAGGAACGTGGGCTACAGATTGTTTTTTAAAAAGATAAAAGATCTACTGTCTACCAGTAGGAGAGGCCTACAAAACTCAAAACCAAGTTCATTCTTTTCTCCCTAAAGATGATTCAATGGCAGGATTCATGATACTAAATCCCTACAAATAGACTTTAACTGATGTTTAATAGTTTGTAATATTTTTACTAACCTGTATAGATGTCATGACCCCATTAGCAAGTACAGAAAGTTTTCCAGCCACAGATTTCACTCCTTGTTTAAACTGAGCTATATCAGGAGCTGAAGGCAAGACATTTGAAATATTGTAGCTTCCTAAAAGGAGAACACATACACAAGAAGAAAGCAGAGTTTTATATTAAAAGTAGCCTTTTTTTCCCCTGAAGTACAATATACCACTAGAAGCACTAAAGACAAATGTCTGATCAACACTGTGAAAACACTAGTCACAGATCTCAAATTTCTTGAATGCATCTTCCTTTTAATATTTTTTCAGTTGTTCATAATTCCACCCAGAGTGTCTTCTTCTACACTTTGCATACCCAGATGAGCAATTAATGTTTGGGTAAGAGATGATTTATTCTGCACTTTCAATCTGCTGCAATATTATTTTTCCTGTATCATAAACAACTGTTATTACCTCGCAATTTAAAGATGAATGCGCTTCTGTGGGTGGCTGAAGCGATGAACCCTATTTGTGTGCATGCATAGTTATGCTTTGCATCCTGTATATACGCACACATTTTGCATTACTACACCTGAGGCTTGGAAAATTCTATAGAAATCATAGTAAAGATAAGTAAGAAAGTTTTAAAACTCCAGAACAAAGCTGGGAAGCCACCCTTCCTTAAAGCCAACATAGTTCGGCCAGTAAGTGTTAGCTCTACTGCTATTATGAAAAGTATAGGCCTAACAATAACAGCAATCAAAGATGTTTCAAAAGTAACTGCATGATAAAACTTTAAACTAGATGTGAGGGGTGGAGGGGGTTAATAATATCAGACTTGTCTGTGGCAAGCTGTGCGGTAACACGTCAGGGTTTGGGGGACAGGGTAGTCCCAGGCTAGTCACACCGCATTGCAGTCAAAGTCTTATTGAGGAGAAGAACCAGCAGCTCCTGAGGCAGTTGAAGTAAGAAGTTGCACAGGAGTTAGCAGGCCTCATCAAAAGGTCTCCGACACCAAAAAGGTGGTGGGACCGGTAGCCCAGCTGAAGTGGTTTTACAGGAAAGCACGTAGCACAGGCAACAAGCAGGAGGAACTGGAAGCCATGGCGCGGCAGGAAAGCTATGATGTAGTCACTATCATGGAAACGTGGCGGATGACTCGCGTGACTGGAGTGCTGCAATGGATGGCTACAGACCCTTCAGAATGGACAGGCAAGGAAGGAGAGGAGGAGGGGTGGCCCTGTATGTTAGGGAGGGTTATGAATGCTGAGAACTAATTGAGGGTAATAGTAGGGTCGAGTGTCTATGGGTAAGAATCAGGGGGAGAGCCAGCAAGGCTGATATCATAGTGGGAGTCTGTTACAGACCACCCAACCAGGATGTAGAGGTAGATGACATATTCTATAAGCAGCTGGGAGAAGTCTGAAAGTTGCTTGCCCTGGTCCTGGTGGGAGATTTCAACCTACCAGGTATCAGCTGGGCACACAATACAGCTGAGAGGGAACAGTCTAGGAGGTTCCTGGAGTGTATCAGGCATAACTTCCTGACACAGCTGGTGAGGGAGCACTGCTGGATCTGCTGTTTGTAAATAGAGAAGGACTTGTGGGGGCTGTGATGGTTAGAGGCCATCTTGGGCACAGTGACCATGAAATCATAGAGTTCTCAATTCTCAGGGCAGCAAGGAGGGGAGCCAGCAGGACTGCCATCATGGACTTCCAGAGGGCAAACTTTGGTCTTTTCAAGAGCCTGCTCGACAGAGTCCCTTGGGAGGCAGCCCTGAAGGGCAAAGGAGTCCAGGAAGGCTGGACGCTTTTCAAGGAGAAAGTCTTAAAAGTGCAGGAGCAGGCCGTCCCTGTGTGCTGTAAAGCGAGCCATCAGGGGAAAAGATAGGCCTAGCTGAATAAAGAGATATTGTCACAACTGAGGGAAAAAAGGAGAGTTTATGGTCTTTGGAAAGAGGGGCAGGCCACTCAGGAAGATGACAAAGGTGTAGTAAGGCTATGTAGGGAAAAGATTAGAAAAGCCAAAGCCCAACTAGAACTTAACCTGGATTTGGATGTTAAAAACAATAAAAAGAATTTCTATAAATATACTAGTAACAAGGGATGACTTGGGAGAATCTCCATCCTCTATTGGATGTGGGAGTTAAGATAGTGACAAAGGATGAGGAGAAGGCTGAGGTACTTAATGCCTTCTTTGCCTCTGTCTTTAGTAGTAGAGCTGGTTGTTCCTTGAGTACCCAGACCCCTGAAATAGCAGACAGGAGCGGAGAGCAGAATGAAGCCCCCGTGATCCAAAAGGAGGTGGTGAGGGACCTGCTCCAACACCTGGATATAAACAAGGCTATGGGACCAGACGGGATCCACCCGAGGGCACTGAGGGAGCTGGTGGAAGTGCTCACTGAGCCACCTTCCATCATCTACCAGCAGTCCTGGCAAACTGAGGAGGTCCCAGCTGACTGGCGTCTAGCAAATGTGACACCCATCCACAAGAAGGGTGGGAAGGATGATCCAGGGAACTCCAGGCCTGTCAGTCTGACCTCGGTGCCTGGGAAGGTCATGGAACAGATCATACTGAATGCCACTGTGCAGACCATGAAGGACAGCCAGCTGATCAGGCCCAGCCAGGATGGGTTCATGAGGGGCAGGTCCTGCTTGACAAACCTCATCTCCTTCTATGACACAATGAATTGCTTGGTGGACGAGGGAAAGGCTGTGGATGTTGTTTACCTGGACTTCAGTAAGGCCTTTGATACAGTCTCCCACAGTATCCTCCTGGAGAAACTGGCTGCCCATGGCTTGGATGGGAAGACTCTCCGCTGGGTTAGAAACTGGCTGGAGGCCGGGCCCAGACAGTGATGGTGAATGGTTAAATACAGTTGGCGGCCAGTCACGAGTGGTGTTCCACAGGGCTCGGTACTGGGACCCCTCCTCTTTAACATCTTCATCAATGATCTGGCCGAGGGGATCGAGTACACCCTCAGTCAGTTTGCAGATGACACTAAACTGGGTGGGAGTGTCGACCTGCTGGAGGGTAGAAAGGCTTTGCAGAGGGACTTGGACAGGCTGGATGGATGGGCCAAGGCCAATGGGATGAAGTTCACCAAGACCAAGTGCCGGGTCCTGCCCTTGGGTCACACCAACCCCCTGCAGCACTACAGGC
>JAHREE010155405.1:0-12778 GCA_033628505.1 Tringa tobata | reverse complement strand
CCAGGGCTGGCCGGGCTGCTGGTGGTGCTTTATAACTGTGTGGGTGATGCCAGGTCACCGGCCACTTTGTTCCCATTGCCCCTTGCCTCAGTAAGTGACTGCAGCTCAGCCTCTGCGCTTATTCAGAGAGGGAGGGGAGAAAAGAGGGTGGCAGGGCACGTGTCTGGGTGACTCCGAGGTTGCACCCAGCCTACTGAAAGCCAAGAAACGCTCCTCAACTCGGTCTCTGGGCTTGCGCGCGTGAGCAGAGACCGGGAGGGTTTCAGTAATAGCGAAAATCTCAGATTTGTGTAGGAAATTTTTACTCTTAGCCTTTTACTTTCCTCCCCCCCCCCCCGGCCCCGCCTGTGACTCAACGCCGTCTCCGCGCGGCAGCGTAACTCCAGGCACACAACCCTCCTCCAGATATTACGACTGTCAGGCAAACAGATTGCTCACCCCATCCCATGCTCGGCTGAAAGGATTACAATATAGATTAGGATCAGGATTGCCTTCCTAATGTTCTCAGCCTCAAAACAGGTGTAAGGGGAAAACACGTGAGGGAAATTATTTGCCAGTTGAGAATCTCTCCAGGAGGAATTGTTGGATAAATACTAAGTGGAGATTGGGATCAGGCAGCTGCTGAGCTGGGCTTTTCCCACTCTGAGATATTCTGAGAGCAGCGTTACAGGCTGCAGGCCCGTGCAAAGCAAGATTGCTGTTGCATGCAGGCATGACAGTAATTGCCCGTGCACTCACACGCTGCGTCCTGAGCCACTCTGGTAAAACGGTAATAAAATAATGGGAAAAAAGAACTGAGCACACTCCTTTAGCAGGGAAGCGGATGGCATATAATACCCGCTATTGGAGTATTAAGGAACGGAGTGAAAAGCCTGACTGCGGAGCGCGATCCCAAGGATTCATGCATCTATACAGCCTTTTGTCCAGGTAATCCTGCACACGCTGAGGTTGTTGGAGAACTGCAAATGCAAAGAAAGAACCACAGCTCTGAACTCAATCCGTATTACCGAGAGCCTGGCATCGTTGTTACGGAGTATTACCTCCAGCCTGCATGTGTGGTATATCAATTTAGTTTCTTTCCTGTAAATACATCTGTGCTGGAAAGCTCAGCTTGGATTCAGCGTGTATTTCTCGCCTGCTTTTTTCAGCTGGATAGACTTAAGCAAACTGAGATCATGTGACTTGCCAAAACCACCCAGTGAGTCACTGGCTCAGCCCAGATTAGATCTCAGGAGCTTTCTAGCTTTGATCTAGCCACAAGACCACATGGCCTCTTTCTATAGTCTTTGATGAAAGGCTCCATAAACACACATAAGGGAGTTTACTAAGTTTTTTTGAAGGTCCTGAAAAAAGTTTTGCCCCCGTGGCAAGCAAAATTAGAATGGGCTATAAACGGGTGCCGGGCATGTATCTGCTGGGGTAAAAAAAGTAACAGGGAGAAATGTATATGTCCGGACACCCGAAAGAAAAACTCTGTGCAAACGACAACAGGATGCTCTGGATAATAGTGCCGTGGGTGCTGTACCTGCCATATGGGTCTTTCCACAAGAGCTGGTTACCTTATAAAGAGACGTTGTTGCGTCATCCTTCAGAAAGTATAAACACATTAAGCAATGTTATTCTCTAAAACATCAACACATGAGCTACTTACAATGGACTAAAAAGTCATTGTTGCTTTGAGGATATATTTGTCCCAAGTGATTCATAACAATCTGTGGCACTGAGGCTATGAAGACTTCTAAAGGATGCCTCCACTTCCAGGCAAGTATCCACGGAAACAAGCCCACAAGTTTGCTTTGTTTGCCTCCTTTTACCTAGGATAACCTTTTAAGCTGCTTTTTAGACAGCCAGGCTTCCCGGCTGAAGCAGATGTCCATCCCCTCCGGATGCTGGGCTTCTCTTTCTGTACCTGCCACGCTGCTGACCACCCCAGCCCCTCCTGCGGGATGGGTAGCGGTGCCCTTTGGTGGGGCCGGATGAAGATGAGGACATCTCGGTGGCAGTAGCTTCTATAGTACAGTACTAACGTGGTTCCAGAGGCGGCTGCCAAGAATTGCTTGCCCATGCCTGCCTGCGCCAGGAGATGTGTGGAATGACGAAACCGAAGCTAGCGGAGTCCAGGGGCCGTGTCGCTGCGACCCGGGGATTTGGAGCAGGACCCAGGAGCAGCTCAGATACCCTCACGCTCTCAGGGTGGGCAGCTCAATTAGGCAAAGGCCATCTTATGGCAAACGAAAGCTCCATCATGACCACCAACGCCGCAAGATTGTTTAGGCCTGTAAATCAGCTTTTTCTTTCGTTCTTTCCCCCGCCCCTGCTCTGGCCTCCCTGTCCCTCTGCAATCGGTTCTGACATGTGGGGAGACATCCTGTAGTATTCTGGATCTGGGGTAGCCCCCATGGCTGCCTGGAATGTAGCTCTGGGTTTTCAGAAAGCCCCACGTCATTAGGGTAAACCAGCGTGTGTGTGTCTGTGTCAACACATAACAAAACACATTGTAGGCACCCTGAGCTCAGGAACTAATACGTGCTCTGGCAGGAAGAGCTGTACCAGCAAGAGCACAGGGTCATAAGCAAAGGCAATATTGTCTCCTGTGGGACTAATAAACACGAAAGACAAAGCAACTGTTTACTGTACTATTGAGGGGGCTGTTTGGGACATTGTACTGGGGAATGTGGCAGCTGCTGTCACACGGTCGTTAAGCACAGGTAAATGTTCAACCTGAAAAGCACACGGGAACTCAACCCCAAACTGTACGTAGATGTTCTGGGCACTGAGGCAAGTGCATAGCTGAGGCACGTCGGAGAAGCTTGTCTGCTGTCCTCCTCTCATACTGCTATTAGCTCGTCCTGCCTTCTCATTTCAAATCAATTGAAGAGCATGCACATTGACTCACGCTTTCTATTGAGGTCAGTTGCAGAGATGCAGAGTCAGAACCTCTCCGATGTCTTGGGAAACCCGGGACCTCTGTGCTTCTGCACCAGGACTGGGCTCTGTGCAGCTGCCAAGCTCTAAAAGCCTGCACAGTGTTTGTGCCCAGTACCAGCAGGAAATGTCTTCCTTTTGGTACTGCAAGTAACGAGATGTG
Organism: Tringa tobata; assembly: GCA_033628505.1. Classification (NCBI taxonomy): domain Eukaryota; kingdom Metazoa; phylum Chordata; class Aves; order Charadriiformes; family Scolopacidae; genus Tringa; species Tringa tobata. The sequence goes on along the minus strand of JAHREE010155405.1, from coordinate 9,690 downwards.
ATTTATGGAGTGAAGTTCTACTTAATAAAACTGGAAATGAGATACTGATGGGTGGCTGTGAAAAGACCACCTCACTGCACAAGAGAACAGGGCGTTCAAGTCCTCCAGTCACTTCTTCACAGCTCAGAGGAGGAAACCCCACCAGGATTTTAATTCACTGTTAGTTGGGTCACTTCATCAATCCAACAGCAGTTCCGCAGAGTTTGAAAAAATAGGGGTTCATTTCATAAAGTTCAGCCAGCTCTGGCTAACTCAAAGGAGGGCCTCCTTCTGACAGCAATGGAAGGACTAATCTCTCAATCTAAAATTTAGAAGTTGTTTTTGTACCACAGATCATAATCGTATTAGATTTATCTCATGCAAGTAGATTAGCCTAATTATCAGCCTATGTTGCAGTGTGTGCACACGCGTTTGTGAACGTAAACACCCATATCTTTCTATATTCAGAAATACACATGAGGTTGAACCCAAAACCCAAGTGGAGGTTATTGCTGTGTGTGGGGAGAAGGATCTCCACATATGAGGCGCTGGACAATCTCCACTTCATCAATGGCTTTTGATTCTTCAGACATCTGGGTTTGTCCATAAAGATGGTATCTGGGAGGTGGAGGATTTGGCAAAGCTTGTGGCGGTGGTGGAACAACAGTTAAGCCATAGACAAGTGTATGGCCTGGTAGGACTGGAAGAGATTGCATCGGAGATTGGGTTTCTGCCAATGAAACATTAGTAACCATGGGGCAAGTTAAGCCCTTGTGAACTTGTGGTCAAATTTCTAGCTGTAGCCTCTTCAGGAGAAAATCCAAGTGATGTTGGTGCCCTTGCTGAAGTCAGCAGACCTGAAGAACATGTATCATTGTCAGAAGCCCAAGCACGCACTGACAAACTTCGTCACTTCTTGGAGACACAGGCGGGTACATCACATTACTTCACTGTGACTGATGGAACCGAGACCTCTGCGGAGCAGCAGAGAGCACCGTCCTGGAGACAAAGATCACTGACTTTTTTTTAGTAATGACATGACTGAAGGCCTGCTCACCATGTCGAGGGTGGGTTAAAGGCACTCTCTCACTTCGGTGTCATTACAACACATTGCCAAGTCTGTTCTTTGGTGTTCCCACTTCATACAAATTATTGCTAACATGACCATTTTTTTTTGTGGTCCCCTCGTGCCTGAGTTTTCAAGGTTGCGCTGTGTTTATGTGTGTATTTGCGCACATATTTAAAGCAGTTCTGGCGTAGTTGGCTGGGAACATAAATGGAAAATGAGAAATGTTAATGAAAATTGGAAATTATCCAAGAAGATTCTACTGGATGTTCAAAAATCCATGATATCACAGAGATGGAAAAGAGACATGTGGGGTAAGAAACAGCCTGTTTAAAAAGAGATGTAGAAAGAGCAATATAACATGAAGAAATGATGCATAAAGCAGACAAAACCCCCCAAGGAAATAGAACTATGATAATTATAAATTACAAGTTAAAACAAAAGGAAAACCAAAGGATTAATAGACTATCAACAGCCAGTGGAGTGAAAGAAATACAGAAAACATTGAAAAAATCATGTCAGGAACAATGCTGCCTCCTCTCCCAAACCCATCCCCACGGCAGTATATATTAATTGCTAAATGCAGATGGTAAAATCATAAACAGTGGTGCAAAAAAAAAAAAAAAAGGCAGAAGTGTTAAATAGCTATTTCTGCTCTGCATTTGGAAAGGAGCGGAATATTCATCCCATACGATGTTGCGGATAGAATACAGCATTTACCATCTGGAACAAAGAGGGATGTGAGGCAGCATCTGCTAAAATTAAACATTTTTCACATCATCTGGGCTGGCTAGCTCTGCATCTTAAAGGAGCCAGCTAAAATGCTCGGTTAAGCTTCATATTTACAAATCTGGAAAAATTCCAAAGACATGGGAGACTGCTAGGGTAGCTCCAAGACTTAATAGGCATCAAAGGGACACTCTGGGAAGCACCAGGCTGGATAACGGGACAGTATCCCTCGAGGCAGTCGCCAAGAGTTAATTCAGGCCTCCAGCAACAAGGCATTAGAGGCTAAAAATAAACCCAGTGCTAATCAGCAGGGTTTTGTGGAAGGTAAGTCTTGTCAAAGAAACCTGTTGTCTTTTTCTTCAGACAAGATTAGAGATCTGGTTGACATGGTATTCTTGGCTTTCTCCACCACATGACAGTTTGATTAATGAGCTCCCATTATACGGGATGAATAGGGTGCACACTACCTGGATTAAGAGTTGGCTGAGTGACAGATGTAAAAAAGTAGTTATTAATGGGGAAATAGCAGCAGGCCGGGGATGTTCGACGAGGTGAAGTCAGTCACATGGAGCTCAGTGTTTCTGTAGCTTCAGTCTGGGTAGCTCAAACATCTCCATCCTACAGTAAAGGGTTAGAGAACCTAACATTGCACATTTGTCTTGGCAAGGTCTTGTCTGTTTGCACAGCGCTAGGATACACCTGAGCAGTTACCTCCATTATCCAGGTATAAAAGCGAGGAGGTAACAGAGACAGGCTGCTATTTTAGGAAGCTCTGAGAAGCAGTGGATGCCGAGAAACCAGCTGATTTCTTAAGGGGCAGTTTGGGCAGGCGATATCAAATTTCTGGCCTGACAAACCCACCAAGGCCATCAAGCAAATCAGTAGCAGAGCTGGGAAGAGAGCTCAGCAGTCCCTGGCTCCGGGCCTGACCCAGGATGACTCACTTATCTTACACATGTTGCATCTTTTCCATGCGGGGAGCAGGCATTGACATCAGCACAGCCCAGAAGAACTTCTCCCTCTGGCCAGCACCGACTGTTTGCTCTCTTCCCAGCACGCCCATCAGCTTCCACCAACAAATAACTGGAGCAGCACTTTATTTAAACAAAAACAACAGCCTCCTCCAACACTAAATGTTTGCTAGAGGAGTAAAGAAACAAGTTCTTGTATGCTAATGTGCTCATCAAGTAGTTGCTCCAAATTTATCACTTCACTTGCTCTGTTGTCCCTCCTGATGACTGTTCACAGAAAATGTCAGCTTGCAGGGTACCACACAGGCTGACGGGGCTGTTAGACACAGTTGCAGGAAGAAGTCAGGTGAGGTAAACTTTATTATGTGCATTAATTTTTTGTTTCTACAGCTGGAAGAGCAAAAAGCTTGTGTCTCAAAGTTTGCCAGTACCCCGTCAGCAGCAGCTGGTACCTGGTTTACTGCTGGGGTCTGGCTGTGAGGCTGCAAGTGGAGCCCTGGTCTGTCCTGGGGAGGCTGGAGAAGAAACGAGAAACCCCTGGGAGATGCAGTGCTTGTGGCAGTGCTGCCCTGCACCCTCGCTCCGAGTGCTGCTCCCTGCCAGGCTTGTGCACAGCAGGGAGAGCAGCAATAGCTATTCTGAAAGTGGGGGTGAAATAGTCTTCATAAAAAAAAAAAGAAGTGGGAAATGAGGTAAAATAACTGGCTTGCGAGTATTTTATTATATGCTGGAAACCAGCAAGATTAATTTTACTTCCTCTGCAGCGCCTCTGCTTGACATAGGAGAGCTGCCAGCTATGACATCTCCCCGAGGATCAACAGCCCAGAGAGCAGGAATAACCGACAGCTGGACCCGTTTGGGCTTTTCCTGAAAAAAAAACAACACCCAAAACCATGATTAATAAACAAAACACGGGGCAGAAAGTGTCATACTGGGGATGCTCGGGGAAGGGTAAGACACAGCTGGGCTCCTGTGCCTGCCCCCTTGACCAGGCCATTTCTCACCCTTGAGGAAGGCAGGTCCTTTCAAGGCCAGGACAGTTACTGGTAGCACTGGGGACAGCTCAAGGAGCAGTGGCAATGAAGATGTAGAAAGAAGTCCCTTCTGGCTCCCCAGGGGCAGGGAAGCTGAAACTCAGTGCTTGCCCACATGGCAGCTGAGGTGCCGAGTTCAGAGGGCAATCAGAAAGCCCTACCTGGCTGCAGCCCTGTAACAGTATGTCCTGGCATTTGTTTTTATCAGTAACAGCACCCTCCATGCTGTAACTACATCCAATCACCCGGGAAAATCAGCAGAAACTGTAAACCCTCCAGCAGTACAGCTGCAATAAAACCTAGCTTTGCAGCTGGCAAACCCTGCTGCTGCCTCCTGAGGTCCTGGCACAGGACTTGAACCCCCGGCCACCTCATTATGGTGGCAATGGCTTGCTTTTTCTGGAGACCCTGGCATGCACCCACCCAGATCCCACCAGTGAATGCCCAGGGCGCACTCAGAGTAATATCCAAAAGAGAGACGGTGGGGCTGGGAGAGTGTCCTGTGGACCCTCCATGTCCCCACCTCCATGGAAGCCTTGCTGGCAGTGGGCTGGGGACCAGGACACTTGCTGAGGTGTCCCAATACCCCCATTTGTTCACTCACCACACCCTTGGGTGAGGAAAGCCTTATTGTTCCTGGTTATCTCAAAATTGCCTGCAATGCCAGCCAGTGTGACATGATGCACAGTGGAAAAAATTAGCCAGGACTCATTTCTAAAGCATGGAGGTGGAGACCTCCCTTCCTCATCGGTTGACACTGGGACGAAGCCGCAGAGGTTGCCACCAGTGTGGGCACCACCAACACGGGCTGGCTCTCCTGTGTGGTTGGTGGTGAAGGGACTGCCATCCTTCTGCTACTCTTACACTCCTGGGGCATCCTGTGAAGACCACCTGCCCTCCCAGAGGATTGGGGTATTTTCAGAGCCTGCCTGCCTCTTGACATCCACTAAGAGGGCCTGGCAACATTTACCTGTTTTCCCAGAAACTTCTTAATTTCTTCCTTTTTCAAGGGAAGGGCTGATAGCTCCTGGCTGGGTTAAGCCCTTGGGGCTCAGCTGTCAGATGGGTGGTCACATACTGTCTTTCACAAACCAATGGCCAATCCTCTTCCCTCCTCCTAGGTTTGAGTGGGAATTGCCTTTTGCTGGAAGCAGTGAACGACAGCACCTGACACATGAAATGGGCACCTGAAATTAAATTTAAACGTAATCAATGTGTGTCTCTTTGTGCTGGCTCCTGATCGAGATCATTCACTGTGAGAGTGGGTAGGGGGTCCTGGCACCAATATTTTTCCTCTAGGCAGAGCTTAACACAAATTGCAAGAGCACCAGATTCATGACAGCATCCTGGAGAGGCAGCATTTCTCTGTCTCCAGCTGGTGCACAGGCGCACCAGTATGCTGCATGCTAAGACATCTCCTGCCATATTTGTAAATAACACTAATTACTCTGAGCTCCTTCAGAAGCACTGGAATTAGAAGGAATAAAGAGTAAACTCCAGAGCCCTCCTTCTGAGCTGGAAGCCTGGGTTAAGCAGCCGGCATTACTGAGCTCAGAAAACTCAGCAGCTGCAGCGGTGCCTCAAAGCCCCAAAGATGAAATGCAGACGGCAGGGCAGAACTGGGAGCCCCTCACCTGGGCTCAGGCCTCCCTGAAACTCCTCAGCAGTAGAGGAGAACATCAAAAGGTTCAGTTCTGAGCTGAGGAGCTCAGATGAAAAGGCTTTTCCTTGTGAAGAAGCAGCAGGAAGCGGAGGCGCCTGGGGAGGCTGTGGGATGAGTAGCCCTGGGGTTGACAGCAGCCCCAGCTTTGCAGCCATCGAAAGGGGCTCATGTAGATGTGGGATCCAGAACTGAGCTGTCAGATTAAGAGTTTCACGGGAGCCAAACATCAATGTGATCCATGAATCGATGTGGAGGATGCAATCAGTTCCTTGCGAGGCTGCAAAGAGACCAGCAGCAGCTAAGGCTGTGATGCTGAACGGAGGAGGTTTTGTTTCTGCTATCACAAGGCTGTGTGTTTTTTCCAGATTGTTTGGTCCTGCTTTTTTTCTTCATCATAGAGAGAAAAAGAAAAGATCAATAATATTCAAAGGACATGATAAAGGACAAAACCCCTTCTTTTTTTTGGGGTATAAAATATATATTTTTTCAGTATTAAAAGAAATGTAATGCTTATGGCAAAATACAATCTCGTTCATTCATGGGTCAGGCACAATTCAACCTTATTTTTGCCCAAGTGCCAAGATTAATTTAGGTTTGTGCAACTGAAAACTTGTCAGTCACTGCCTCAGCCACATGCCTTAACCACGGGCTCTCCCTGACACCGACGCTTCACGCTGTGGTCAGTCCTGCGGTGCTGCCCGTGGCGTGGAGACAGCTGGGGGAGCTCCACAGGGTGAGTTTTGCAGCCCGTGCCGAGCTCTGGCTGAAGGCAATTAGTCTCGCAATGACCCGGTTGCTCTGACATGGACATGACCAGGCCGCGGTGGCCAGGAACTGTACCAGGAGATGGGTGTGGAGCAAGAGCACATCTACGCCATGAACCGGGGTTCAGCGTGGGGCTGCCTGAGGTAGCCCAGACCCCACCAGACACAGCGAGGCTCTGGCTGGCTCTGGGTTGGAGAAGCCAGGCTGTATTTACACGGTGCCGCCTATGAGCTCCCAAGCCCCGGCTCTTGGCAGCTACAGCCTGATTTGTCTAGACTACATCTGGACTTGACCTGGCTCCCGGCCAGCCCGAATGAATCTCTCAACACTGTGCTTCCTACACATCCAACCCTGGGATTAGCATGGGCAGAAAAAGCTCCCATCTATCTGCAACAGCCGATGCAGTCAGTCCCGTAGATGCTGATAATATATCCTGGATTTGCTAGAACAATTATCTCCCCAAACCTTTAAAGTAGACACAACTTGTTTTGCGTCTGCAGCGCGTGCAAGGGTCCCTGTCCTTGGCTGGCATTCCTTGGCAATACTGCAACATAAATACTAACAATATGCACTATAAATATATATTTTCTAGCAGCTGAGCCAAAATTGAATGAAGTCCATAGAGAGGCATAGACAGCCTTCACTGGTTTTACAGTGGGACATTTATTTTTGTTCTGAATAAAAAAAATAAGTAATTACCATCTAACAAAAAGCTTTCAGGTCATAGTTGACTCTGAGGCTATGTCCATATTAGTATATTAAGCAGCACACATTCCTGGGCCCTGATACACAATCATCTGTGCTATTGAATAGTTAAAATGTTCCATTGTGCAGTGCTGGCCGGTTTTAACTAGCAGCCTTCCAAACAATTCCCAGGCACCCTTGTTTGGGAGTCAACACAGGCTATTCAGCTCTCCATGGGCAGGTTGGACGTGGCCACCCTGTTTTGATGGGGAAGGGAATTTAACTGTATGGACTTGCTGTTCCATGCCAGTTGGCCTCAGGGCCAGAAGTGGTCCCAAGCACATTTATTTTACCGGTTTAGACATAGCCTTTGGTTGTGACCCCTTATTTAAATGTGTGTAAACAGGTATTAGGATTGCACAATTGTTGCTTGGATTAATTGTGTGTGCCAGATCTTTTACAGGAGGTGGGTGCTCAGCACCCAATATGCACCCTTTTTTTCTAAAAAAAAAAAAAGAACCAGTAATTGTGAGTAATAAGCACTTGAAAACCTGGCCCCAGGGATCTGTGTAAGGCTGGCAGAATTCAATAGGAGTAGTTGACTTTGCTATTTCCATGGTGGTTTGGGTTGGGGTTTTTTTGTTTGTTTGTTTTATCTTTATTGCAGTTTCTGAAATTTGTGGCTTATTGTGGCTGGCCAGATGGATGTGAGAGTAAAGAAAATTGGCTACTCAACATTTTTTCAGAGAAAATTGCCAAGCTAGAAAGTGGAATCCTTGAGACTCCAGGAAGGAAAAAGAACAGGAATGGTTAAAGTGGAAGCCTGGGGCTATTGGAGCATCATGAGGTCTGGCTGCTGGAGACCTGGTCCACAGCACTACAGTCATGGCAGCAGGTGATTTAAACTGATTATTTAAATAGTGTTAAGTAGTGCCATAACAAAAAAAAGAAATTCACTGAAGATCATAACAGGATTTTTTTTCTATTAGCAAAATATATCTTTTTCATATTTCTTCAGCTCATTACATTACCTACTGCTCCTTAGCTCACATTAGATTAATAGCAAGGAAGATTTCAAATGCAACTTGATGTGATTTAGCAGCCTGTTTGCTTGGGGACTACATTCCTTGAACTCTTTCCTGCTGTGCTGGTCATTCAGAACAACCCCAGGACTAGGATAAATCCTGGATTACAGTGAGTTTCTGTCAGACTCATGACCCTGCTTGTAGTTGCAGACACTCTAGTTGGGCTTTTGAGCCTTTTTATTGGGAATCACAGTGTTAAGTGTCAAATTTTTGAAAGTGTTCTTCAGTTCCAGTTGGCTCTAGTTTAGATGTGCAGATAAGGTTGAGGGTTTACTGATTCAGTTTATGTGTTTGCAAAATGAATGTAATGCTAATTAATTAGTCATGGAAAAAAATATTTTTTTGAATATCATTCTTTTTTTTCCCCTCCTTATAGGATTTCAGAACCTCTTGAAAATGTCACAAATAGTTCTCAGAGGTCACTTTATCTCTCGCTGAAGTACAGCCAGCTTTGGAGTGATCTGGGGCAAATATTTAACATTCCAGAGCAACAATTTAGGCTAGGAAGTGGAAAGGAAAGCCTTGTTCAATTGAAACTAGAAGGAGATTTCAGATAGGTGAGATGTAAGCACCTCAATTGTGCTTTGATTAATTACAGCTACCTCCCTGAGGTAGTCATAAGCTTGGTCACCTTTTATAAACAGTCATAAGAGGAAAGGAACTATAGAAAGGGAATTTCAGAATCATCCTTTGCAAACATGAATGAGTTAAACACTATCTGATAAGGCGGCAGTGTTTTGGGTTTTATTTTCAAAACATCCCATGTGTAAATGAGTAATGCAACATTCAACCTCTTGAGCAAGTGGCCATGTACATAACAAGCTGTTTACTCAAGATACTTCCATCAAACACAATCAGGTTGCCTAACTAAGTTTGCGAGCAAATGTTACAAGACCCCCGTTGCAACAGGTACTGACTGCAAAGGACTCGCACAAAAGTCTAAGAAAGGATTAAAGTTAAATGTGAAACGGATAGATAGTGAACATTGACGTACAGAAATGTTATCTCTGGGAAAACAGGGCTGGTGACAGGCGGACTGCTGGAAAATAAAGCCTGACAGGGAGCCAGTGAGTGTAATACTGGAGGGAAAAGCTGCCAGTCAGGGGAAAGGTGAGAGAGGGGAAAGGTTTAGTGAGAGATTTTGCCCTTTTCTGTGACTGATTACATCCTTCATAGCACAGAGCCTGGAGCAGTTTGATTTGATTTGACTGCTCAAAGCAGTCTGGCCTGGAAGTACATGTGTTCTGCAAGAGCATGCACGATTTACTTTTAAAACTACATCTGATAAATGAGACCCATGATATAATGTATCAGCTTATCTCAAGAAAGCCATAAAGCAGAGCAGTAATCAGGAAAAGATTCATAACAAAATGCCAGGATGTAGACATGCTATTCTGAAACCAATTACTCTAAAGTACTAGAAGTTTAAGATACCTGCATATTAGAATTTTTGGTCTTTCCAGATTTTTGGTATAGGAGCCATCAATTTCTGCCAGTCAGACATTATTCTCCAAGTGCTGACATTTAAAGGTGCGCATTTTGAAAGTATTCGAATTTACCCCTACTTTAGTAGGTCAACGTCCTCTGTCTTATGCCATCCAGGAGAACCAACTCATGGATCAGTGACTTGGAGCTGGGAGAAGAGTCTCGTAGTCCCAGCTAGTCCTGAGGTTCCAGCTCAAAGCTCTATCACATCTTCCCGCATCATTTCCCT
>JAHREE010155401.1:0-12788 GCA_033628505.1 Tringa tobata | reverse complement strand
CCAGGGCTGGCCGGGCTGCTGGTGGTGCTTTATAACTGTGTGGGTGATGCCAGGTCACCGGCCACTTTGTTCCCATTGCCCCTTGCCTCAGTAAGTGACTGCAGCTCAGCCTCTGCGCTTATTCAGAGAGGGAGGGGAGAAAAGAGGGTGGCAGGGCACGTGTCTGGGTGACTCCGAGGTTGCACCCAGCCTACTGAAAGCCAAGAAACGCTCCTCAACTCGGTCTCTGGGCTTGCGCGCGTGAGCAGAGACCGGGAGGGTTTCAGTAATAGCGAAAATCTCAGATTTGTGTAGGAAATTTTTACTCTTAGCCTTTTACTTTCCTCCCCCCCCCCCCGGCCCCGCCTGTGACTCAACGCCGTCTCCGCGCGGCAGCGTAACTCCAGGCACACAACCCTCCTCCAGATATTACGACTGTCAGGCAAACAGATTGCTCACCCCATCCCATGCTCGGCTGAAAGGATTACAATATAGATTAGGATCAGGATTGCCTTCCTAATGTTCTCAGCCTCAAAACAGGTGTAAGGGGAAAACACGTGAGGGAAATTATTTGCCAGTTGAGAATCTCTCCAGGAGGAATTGTTGGATAAATACTAAGTGGAGATTGGGATCAGGCAGCTGCTGAGCTGGGCTTTTCCCACTCTGAGATATTCTGAGAGCAGCGTTACAGGCTGCAGGCCCGTGCAAAGCAAGATTGCTGTTGCATGCAGGCATGACAGTAACTGCCCGTGCACTCACACGCTGCGTCCTGAGCCACTCTGGTAAAACGGTAATAAAATAATGGGAAAAAAGAACTGAGCACACTCCTTTAGCAGGGAAGCGGACGGCATATAATACCCGCTGTTGGAGGTGGGTTAAGGAAAGGAGTGAAAAGCCTGACTGCGGAGCGAGATTCCAAGGATTCATGCATCTATACAGCCTTTTGTCCAGGTAATCCTGCACACGCTGAGGTTGTTGGAGAACTGCAAATGCAAAGAAAGAACCACAGGTCCGAACTCAATCCGTATTACCGAGAGCCTGGCATCGTTGTTACGGAGTATTACCTCCAGCCTGCATGTGTGGTATATCAATTTAGTTTCTTTCCTGTAAATACATCTGTGCTGGAAAGCTCAGCTTGGATTCAGCGTGTATTTCTCGCCTGCTTTTTTCAGCTGGATAGACTTAAGCAAACTGAGATCATGTGACTTGCCAAAACCACCCAGTGAGTCACTGGCTCAGCCCAGATTAGATCTCAGGAGCTTTCTAGCTTTGATCTAGCCACAAGACCACATGGCCTCTTTCTATAGTCTTTGATGAAAGGCTCCATAAACACACATAAGGGAGTTTACTAAGTTTTTTTGAAGGTCCTGAAAAAAGTTTTGCCCCCGTGGCAAGCAAAATTGGAATGGGCTATAAACGGGTGCCGGGCATGTATCTGCTGGGGTAAAAAAAGTAACAGGGAGAAATGTATATGTCCGGACACCCGAAAGAAAAACTCTGTGCAAACGACAACAGGATGCTCTGGATAATAGTGCCGTGGGTGCTGTACCTGCCATATGGGTCTTTCCACAAGAGCTGGTTACCTTATAAAGAGACGTTGTTGCGTCATCCTTCAGAAAGTATAAACACATTAAGCAATGTTATTCTCTAAAACATCAACACATGAGCTACTTACAATGGACTAAAAAGTCATTGTTGCTTTGAGGATATATTTGTCCCAAGTGATTCATAACAATCTGTGGCACTGAGGCTATGAAGACTTCTAAAGGATGCCTCCACTTCCAGGCAAGTATCCACGGAAACAAGCCCACAAGTTTGCTTTGTTTGCCTCCTTTTACCTAGGATAACCTTTTAAGCTGCTTTTTAGACAGCCAGGCTTCCCGGCTGAAGCAGATGTCTATCCCCTCCGGATGCTGGGCTTCTCTTTCTGTACCTGCCACGCTGCTGACCACCCCAGCCCCTCCTGCGGGATGGGTAGCGGTGCCCTTTGGTGGGGCCGGATGAAGATGAGGACATCTCGGTGGCAGTAGCTTCTATAGTACAGTACTAACGTGGTTCCAGAGGCGGCTGCCAAGAATTGCTTGCCCATGCCTGCCTGCGCCAGGAGATGTGTGGAATGACGAAACCGAAGCTAGCGGAGTCCAGGGGCCGTGTCGCTGCGACCCGGGGATTTGGAGCAGGACCCAGGAGCAGCTCAGATACCCTCACGCTCTCAGGGTGGGCAGCTCAATTAGGCAAAGGCCATCTTATGGCAAACGAAAGCTCCATCATGACCACCAACGCCACAAGATTGTTTAGGCCCGTAAATCAGCTTTTTCTTTCATTCTTTCCCCCGCCCCTGCTCTGGCTTCCCTGACCCTCTGCAATCGGTTCTGACATGTGGGGAGACATCCTGTAGTATTCTGGATCTGGGGTAGCCCCCATGGCTGCCTGGAATGTAGCTCTGGGTTTTCAGAAAGCCCCACGTCATTAGGGTAAACCAGCGTGTGTGTGTCTGTGTCAACACATAACAAAACACATTGTAGGCACCCTGAGCTCAGGAACTAATACGTGCTCTGGCAGGAAGAGCTGTACCAGCAAGAGCACAGGGTCATAAGCAAAGGCAATATTGTCTCCTGTGGGACTAATAAACACGAAAGACAAAGCAACTGTTTACTGTACTATTGAGGGGGCTGTTTGGGACATTGTACTGGGGAATGTGGCAGCTGCTGTCACACGATTGTTAAGCACAGGTAAATGTTCAACCTGAAAAGCACACAGGAACTCAACCCCAAACTGTACATAGATGTTCTGGGCACTGAGGCAAGTGCATAGCCGAGGCACGTCAGAGAAGCTTGTCTGCTGTCCTCCTCTCATACTGTTATTAGCTCGTCCTGCCTTCTCATTTCAAATCAATTGAAGAGCATGCACATTGATTCACGCTTTCTATTGAGATCAGTTGCAGAGATGCAGAGTCAGAACCTCTCCGATGTCTTGGGAAACCCAGGACCTCTGTGCTTCTGCACCAGGACTGGGCTCTGTGCAGCTGCCAAGCTCTAAAAGCCTGCACAGTGTTTGTGCCCAGTACCAGCAGGAAATGTCTTCCTTTTGGTACTGCAAGTAACGAGATGTGATTTATGGAGTGAAGTTCTACTTAATAAAACTGGAAATGAGATACTGATGGGTGGCTGTGAAAAGACCACCTCACTGCACAAGAGAACAGGGCGTTCAAGTCCTCCAGTCACTTCTTCACAGCTCAGAGGAGGAAACCCCACCAGGATTTTAATTCACTGTTAGTTGGGTCACTTCATCAATCCAACAGCAGTTCCGCAGAGTTTGAAAAAATAGGGGTTCATTTCATAAAGTTCAGCCAGCTCTGGCTAACTCAAAGGAGGGCCTCCTTCTGACAGCAATGGAAGGACTAATCTCTCAATCTAAAATTTAGAAGTTGTTTTTGTACCACAGATCATAATCGTATTAGATTTATCTCATGCAAGTAGATTAGCCTAATTATCAGCCTATGTTGCAGTGTGTGCACACGTGTTTGTGAACGTAAACACCCATATCTTTCTATATTCAGAAATACATATGAGGTTGAACCCAAAACCCAAGTGGAGGTTATTGCTGTGTGTGGGGAGAAGGATCTCCACATATGAGGCGCTGGACAATCTCCACTTCATCAATGGCTTTTGATTCTTCAGACATCTGGGTTTGTCCATAAAGATGGTATCTGGGAGGTGGAGGATTTGGCAAAGCTTGTGGCGGTGGTGGAACAACAGTTAAGCCATAGACAAGTGTATGGCCTGGTAGGACTGGAAGAGATTGCATCGGAGATTGGGTTTCTGCCAATGAAACATTAGTAACCATGGGGCAAGTTAAGCCCTTGTGAACTTGTGGTCAAATTTCTAGCTGTAGCCTCTTCAGGAGAAAATCCAAGTGATGCTGGTGCCCTTGCTGAAGTCAGCAGACCTGAAGAACATGTATCATTGTCAGAAGCCCAAGCACGCACTGACAAACTTCGTCACTTCTTGGAGACACAGGCGGGTACATCACATTACTTCACTGTGACTGATGGAACCGAGACCTCTGCGGAGCAGCAGAGAGCACCGTCCTGGAGACAAAGATCACTGACTTTTTTTTAGTAATGACATGACTGAAGGCCTGCTCACCATGTCGAGGGTGGGTTAAAGGCACTCTCTCACTTCGGTGTCATTACAACACATTGCCAAGTCTGTTCTTTGGTGTTCCCACTTCATACAAATTATTGCTAACATGACCATTTTTTTTTTGTGGTCCCCTCGTGCCTGAGTTTTCAAGGTTGCGCTGTGTTTATGTGTGTATTTGCGCACATATTTAAAGCAGTTCTGGCGTAGTTGGCTGGGAACATAAATGGAAAATGAGAAATGTTAATGAAAATTGGAAATTATCCAAGAAGATTCTACTGGATGTTCAAAAATCCATGATATCACAGAGATGGAAAAAAGACATGTGGGGTAAGAAACAGCCTGTTTAAAAAGAGATGTAGAAAGAGCAATATAACATGAAGAAATGATGCATAAAGCAGGCAAAAGCCCCCAAGGAAATAGAACTATGATAATTATAAATTACAAGTTAAAACAAAAGGAAAACCAAAGGATTAATAGACTATCAACAGCCAGTGGAGTGAAAGAAATACAGAAAACATTGAAAAAATCATGTCAGGAACAATACTGCCTCCTCTCCCAAACCCATCCCCACGGCAGTATATATTAATTGCTAAATGCAGATGGTAAAATCATAAACAGTGGTGCAAAAAAAAAAAAAAAAGGCAGAAGTGTTAAATAGCTATTTCTGCTCTGCATTTGGAAAGGAGCGGAATATTCATCCCATACGATGTTGCGGATAGAATACAGCATTTACCATCTGGAACAAAGAGGGATGTGAGGCAGCATCTGCTAAAATTAAACATTTTTCACATCATCTGGGCTGGCTATCTCTGCATCTTAAAGGAGCCAGCTAAAATGCTTGGTTAAGCTTCATATTTACAAATCTGGAAAAATTCCAAAGACATGGGAGACTGCTAGGGTAGCTCCAAGACTTAATAGGCATCAAAGGGACACTCTGGGAAGCACCAGGCTGGATAACGGGACAGTATCCCTCGAGGCAGTCGCCAAGAGTTAATTCAGGCCTCCAGCAACAAGGCATTAGAGGCTAAAAATAAACCCAGTGCTAATCAGCAGGGTTTTGTGGAAGGTAAGTCTTGTCAAAGAAACCTGTTGTCTTTTTCTTCAGACAAGATTAGAGATCTGGTTGACATGGTATTCTTGGCTTTCTCCACCACATGACAGTTTGATTAATGAGCTCCCATTATACGGGATGAATAGGGTGCACACTACCTGGATTAAGAGTTGGCTGAGTGACAGATGTAAAAAAGTAGTTATTAATGGGGAAATAGCAGCAGGCCGGGGATGTTCGAGGAGGTGAAGTCAGTCACATGGAGCTCAGTGTTTCTGTAGCTTCAGTCTGGGTAGCTCAAACATCTCCATCCTACAGTAAAGGGTTAGAGAACCTAACATTGCACATTTGTCTTGGCAAGGTCTTGTCTGTTTGCACAGCGCTAGGATACACCTGAGCAGTTACCTCCATTATCCAGGTATAAAAGCGAGGAGGTAACAGAGACGGGCTGCTATTTTAGGAAGCTCTGAGAAGCAGTGGATGCCGAGAAACCAGCTGATTTCTTAAGGGGCAGTTTGGGCAGGCGATATCAAATTTCTGGCCTGACAAACCCACCAAGGCCATCAAGCAAATCAGTAGCAGAGCTGGGAAGAGAGCTCAGCAGTCTCTGGCTCCGGGCCTGACCCGGGATGACTCACTTATCTTACACATGTTGCATCTTTTCCATGCGGGGAGCAGGCATTGACATCAGCACAGCCCAGAAGAACTTCTCCCTCTGGCCAGCACCGACTGTTTGCTCTCTTCCCAGCACGCCCATCGGCTTCCACCAACAAATAACTGGAGCAGCACTTTATTTAAACAAAAACAACAGCCTCCTCCAACACTAAATGTTTGCTAGAGGAGTAAAGAAACAAGTTCTTGTATGCTAATGTGTTCATCAAGTAGTTGCTCCAAATTTATCACTTCACTTGCTCTGTTGTCCCTCCTGATGACTGTTCACAGAAAATGTCAGCTTGCAGGGTACCACACAGGCTGACGGGGCTGTTAGACACAGTTGCAGGAAGAAGTCAGGTGAGGTAAACTTTATTATGTGCATTAATTTTTTGTTTCTACAGCTGGAAGAGCAAAAAGCTTGTGTCTCAAAGTTTGCCAGTACCCCGTCAGCAGCAGCTGGTACCTGGTTTACTGCTGGGGTCTGGCTGTGAGGCTGCAAGTGGAGCCCTGGTCTGTCCTGGGGAGGCTGGAGAAGAAACGAGAAACCCCTGGGAGATGCAGTGCTTGTGGCAGTGCTGCCCTGCACCCTCGCTCAGAGTGCTGCTCCCTGCCAGGCTTGTGCACAGCAGGGAGAGCAGCAATAGCTATTCTGAAAGTGGGGGTGAAATAGTCTTCATAAAAAAAAAAAGAAGTGGGAAATGAGGTAAAATAACTGGCTTGCGAGTATTTTATTATATGCTGGAAACCAGCAAGATTAATTTTACTTCCTCTGCAGTGCCTCTGCTTGACATAGGAGAGCTGCCAGCTATGACATCTCCCCGAGGATCAACAGCCCAGAGAGCAGGAATAACCGACAGCTGGACCCATTTGGGCTTTTCCTGAAAAAAAAAACAACACCCAAAACTATGATTAATAAACAAATCACGGGGCAGAAAGCGTCATACTGGGGATGCTCGGGGAAGGGTAAGACGCAGCTGGGCTCCTGTGCCTGCCCCCTTGACCAGGCCATTTCTCACCCTTGAGGAAGGCAGGTCCCTCCAAGGCCAGGACAGTTACTGGTAGCACTGGGGACAGCTCAAGGAGCAGTGGCAATGAAGATGTAGAAAGAAGTCCCTTCTGGCTCCCCAGGGGCAGGGAAGCTGAAACTCAGTGCTTGCCCACATGGCAGCTGAGGTGCCGAGTTCAGAGGGCAATCAGAAAGCCCTACCTGGCTGCAGCCCTGTAACAGTATGTCCTGGCATTTGTTTTTATCAGTAACAGCACCCTCCATGCTGTAACTACATCCAATCACCCGGGAAAATCAGCAGAAACTGTAAACCCTCCAGCATTACAGCTGCAATAAAACCTAGCTTTGCAGCTGGCAAACCCTGCTGCTGCCTCCTGAGGTCCTGGCACAGGACTTGAACCCCCGGCCACCTTGTTATGGTGGCAATGGCTTGCTTTTTCTGGAGACCCTGGCATGCACCCACCCAGATCCCACCAGTGAATGCCCAGGGAGCGCTCAGGGTAATATCCAAAAGAGACATGGTGGGGCTGGGAGAGTGTCCTGTGGACCCTCCATGTCCCCACCTCCATGGAAGCCTTGCTGGCAGTGGGCTGGGGACCAGGACACTTGCTGAGGTGTCCCAATACCCCCATTTGTTCACTCACCACACCCTTGGGTGAGGAAAGCCTTATTGTTCCTGGTTATCTCAAAATTGCCTGCAATGCCAGCCAGTGTGACATGATGCACAGTGGAAAAAATTAGCCAGGACTCATTTCTAAAGCGTGGAGGTGGAGACCTCCCTTCCTCATCGGTTGACACTGGGACGAAGCCACAGAGGTTGCCACCAACGTGGGCACCACCAACACGGGCTGGCTCTCCTGTGTGGTTGGTGGTGAAGGGACTGCCATCCTTCTGCTACTCTTACACTCCTGGGGCATCCTGGGAAGACCACCTGCCCTCCCAGAGGATTGGGGTATTTTCAGAGCCTGCCTGCCTCTTGACATCCACTAAGAGGGCCTGGCAACATTTACCTGTTTTCCCAGAAACTACTTAATTTCTTCCTTTTTCAAGGGAAGGGCTGATAGCTCCTGGCTGGGTTAAGCCCTTGGGGCTCAGCTGTCAGATGGGTGGTCACATACTGTCTTTCACAAACCAATGGCCAATCCTCTTCCCTCCTCCTAGGTTTGAGTGGGAATTGCCTTTTGCTGGAAGCAGTGCACGACAGCACCTGACACATGAAATGGGCACCTGAAATTAAATTTAAACGTAATCAATGTGTGTCTCTTTGTGCTGGCTCCTGATCGAGATCATTCACTGTGAGAGCGGGTAGGGGGTCCCGGCACCAATATTTTTCCTCTAGGCAGAGCTTAACACAAATTGCAAGAGCACCAGATTCATGACAGCATCCTGGAGAGGCAGCATTTCTCTGTCTCCAGCTGGTGCACAGGCGGACCAGTATGCTGCATGCTAAGACATCTCCTGCCATATTTGTAAATAATACTAATTACTCTGAGCTCCTTCAGAAGCACTGGAATTAGAAGGAATAAAGAGTAAACTCCAGAGCCCTCCTTCTGAGCTGGAAGCCTGGGTTAAGCAGCCGGCGTTACTGAGCTCAGAAAACTCAGCAGCTGCAGCGGTGCCTCAAAGCCCCAAAGATGAAATGCAGACGGCAGGGCAGAACTGGGAGCCCCTCACCTGGGCTCAGGCCTCCCTGAAACTCCTCAGCAGTAGAGGAGAACATCAAAAGGTTCAGTTCTGAGCTGAGGAGCTCAGGTGAAAAGGCTTTTCCTTGTGAAGAAGCAGCAGGAAGCGCAGGCTCCTGGGGAGGCTGTGGGATGAGTAGCCCTGGGGTTGACAGCAGCCCCAGATTTGCAGCCATCGAAAGGGGCTCATGTAGATGTGGGATCCAGAACTGAGCTGTCAGATTAAGAGTTTCACGGGAGCCAAACATCAATGTGATCCATGAATCGATGGGGAGGATGCAATCAGTTCCTTGCGAGGCTTCAAAGAGACCAGCAGCAGCTAAGGCTGTGATGCTGAATGGAGGAGGCTTTGTTTCTGCTATCACAAGGCTGTGTATTTTTTCCAGATTGTTTGGTCCTGCTTTTTTTCTTCATCATAGAGAGAAAAAGAAAAGATCAATAATATTCAAAGGACATGATAAAGGGCAAAACCCCTTCTTTTTTTGGGGGTATAAAATATATATTTTTGCAGTATTAAAAGAAATGTAATGCTTATGGCAAAATACAATCTCATTCATTCATGGGTCAGGCACAATTCAACCTTATTTTTGCCCAAGTGCCAAGATTAATTTAGGTTTGTGCAACTGAAAACTTGTCAGTCACTGCCTCAGCCACATGCCTTAACCACGGGCTCTCCCTGACACCGACGCTTCGTGCTGTGGTCAGTCCTGCGGTGCTGCCCGTGGTGTGGAGACAGCTGGGGGAGCTCCACAGGGTGAGTTTTGCAGCCCGTGCCGAGCTCTGGCTGAAGGCAATTAGTCTCGCAATGACCCGGTTGCTCTGACATGGACATGACCAGGCCGCGGTGGCCAGGAACTGTACCAGGAGATGGGTGTGGAGCAAGAGCACATCTACGCCATGAACCGGGGTTCAGCGTGGGGCTGCCTGAGGTAGCCCAGACCCCACCAGACACAGCGAGGCTCTGGCTGGCTCTGGGTTGGAGAAGCCAGGCTGTATTTACACGGTGCTGCCTATGAGCTCCCAAGCCCCGGCTCTTGGCAGCTACAGCCTGATTTGTCTAGACTACATCTGGACTTGACCTGGCTCCTGGCCAGCCCGAATGAATCTCTCAACACTGTGCTTCCTACACATCCAACCCTGGGATTAGCATGGGCAGAAAAAGCTCCCATCTATCTGCAACAGCCAATGCAGTCAGTCCCGTAGATGCTGATAATATATCCTGGATTTGCTAGAACAATTATCTCCCCAAACCTTTAAAGTAGACACAACTTGTTTTGCGTCTGCAGCGCGTGCAAGGGTCCCTGTCCTTGGCTGGCATTCCTTGGCAATACTGCAACATAAATACTAACAATATGCACTATAAATATATATTTTCTAGCAGCTGAGCCAAAATTGAATGAAGTCCATAGAGAGGCATAGACAGCCTTCACTGGTTTTACAGTGGGACATTTATTTTTGTTCTGAATAAAAAAAAATAAGTAATTACCATCTAACAAAAAGCTTTCAGGTCATAGTTGACTCTGAGGCTATGTCCATATTAGTATATTAAGCAGCACACATTCCTGGGCCCTGATACACAATCATCTGTGCTATTGAATAGTTAAAATGTTCCATTGTGCAGTGCTGGCCGGTTTTAACTAGCAGCCTTCCAAACAATTCCCAGGCACCCTTGTTTGGGAGTCAACACAGGCTATTCAGCTCTCCATGGGCAGGTTGGACGTGGCCACCCTGTTTTGATGGGGAAGGGAATTTAACTGTATGGACTTGCTGTTCCATGCCAGTTGGCCTCAGGGCCAGAAGTGGTCCCAAGCACATTTATTTTACCGGTTTAGACATAGCCTTTGGTTGTGACCCCTTATTTAAATGTGTGTAAACAGGTATTAGGATTGCACAATTGTTGCTTGGATTAATTGTGTGTGCCAGATCTTTTAAAGGAGGTGGGTGCTCAGCACCCAATATGCACCCATTTTTTTCAAAAAAAAAAAAAAGGAACCAGTAATTGTGAGTAATAAGCACTTGAAAACCTGGCCCCAGGGATCTGTGTAAGGCTGGCAGAATTCAATAGGAGTAGTTGACTTTGCTATTTCCATGGTGGTTTGGGTTGGGGTTTTTTTGTTTGTTTGTTTTATCTTTATTGCAGTTTCTGAAATTTGTGGCTTATTGTGGCTGGCCAGATGGATGTGAGAGTAAAGAAAATTGGCTACTCAACATTTTTTCAGAGAAAATTGCCAAGCTAGAAAGTGGAATCCTTGAGACTCCAGGAAGGAAAAAGAACAGGAATGGTTAAAGTGGAAGCCTGGGGCTATTGGAGCATCATGAGGTCTGGCTGCTGGAGACCTGGTCCACAGCACTACAATCATGGCAGCAGGTGATTTAAACTGATTATTTAAATAGTGTTAAGTAGTACCATAACAAAAAAAAAAAATCACTGAAGATCATAACAGGTTTTTTTTTTTCTATTAGCAAAATATATCTTTTTCATATTTCTTCAGCTCATTACATTACCTACTGCTCCTTAGCTCACATTAGATTAATAGCAAGGAAGATTTCAAATGCAACTTGATGTGATTTAGCAGCCTGTTTGCTTGGGGACTACATTCCTTGAACTCTTTCCTGCTGTGCTGGTCATTCAGAACAACCCCAGGACTAGGATAAATCCTGGATTACAGTGAGTTTCTGTCAGACTCATGACCCTGCTTGTAGTTGCAGACACCCTAGTTGGGCTTTTGAGCCTTCTTATTGGGAATCACAGTGTTAAGTGTCAAATTTTTGAAAGTGTTCTTCAGTTCCAGTTGGCTCTAGTTTAGATGTGCAGATAAGGTTGAGGGTTTACTGATTCAGTTTATGTGTTTGCAAAATGAATGTAATGCTAATTAATTAGTCATGGAAAAAAATATTTTTTTGAATATCATTCTTTTTTTTCCCCTCCTTATAGGATTTCAGAACCTCTTGAAAATGTCACAAATAGTTCTCAGAGGTCACTTTATCTCTCGCTGAAGTACAGCCAACTTTGGAGTGATCTGGGGCAAATATTTAACATTCCAGAGCAACAATTTAGGCTAGGAAGTGGAAAGGAAAGCCTTGTTCAATTGAAACTAGAAGGAGATTTCAGATAGGTGAGATGTAAGCACCTCAATTGTGCTTTGATTAATTACAGCTACCTCCCTGAGGTAGTCATAAGCTTGGTCACCTTTTATAAACAGTCATAAGAGGAAAGGAACTATAGAAAGGGAATTTCAGAATCATCCTTTGCAAACATGAATGAGTTAAACACTATCTGATAAGGCGGCAGTGTTTTGGGTTTTATTTTCAAAACATCCCATGTGTAAATGAGTAATGCAACATTCAACCTCTTGAGCAAGTGGCCATGTACATAACAAGCTGTTTACTCAAGATACTTCCATCAAACACAATCAGGTTGCCTAACTAAGTTTGCGAGCAAATGTTACAAGACCCCCGTTGCAACAGGTACTGACTGCAAAGGACTCGCACAAAAGTCTAAGAAAGGATTAAAGTTAAATGTGAAACGGATAGATAGTGAACATTGACGTACAGAAATGTTATCTCTGGGAAAACAGGGCTGGTGACAGGCGGACTGCTGGAAAATAAAGCCTGACAGGGAGCCAGTGAGTGTAATACTGGAGGGAAAAGCTGCCAGTCAGGGGAAAGGTGAGAGAGGGGAAAGGTTTAGTGAGAGATTTTGCCCTTTTCTGTGACTGATTACATCCTTCATAGCACAGAGCCTGGAGCAGTTTGATTTGATTTGACTGCTCAAAGCAGTCTGGCCTGGAAGTACATGTGTTCTGCAAGAGCATGCACGATTTACTTTTAAAACTACATCTGATAAATGAGACCCATGATATAATGTATCAGCTTATCTCAAGAAAGCCATAAAGCAGAGCAGTAATCAGGAAAAGATTCATAACAAAATGCCAGGATGTAGACATGCTATTCTGAAACCAATTACTCTAAAGTACTAGAAGTTTAAGATACCTGCATATTAGAATTTTTGGTCTTTCCAGATTTTTGGTATAGGAGCCATCAATTTCTGCCAGTCAGACATTATTCTCCAAGCGCTGACATTTAAAGGTGCGCATTTTGAAAGTATTCGAATTTACCCCTACTTTAGTAGGTCAACGTCCTCTGTCTTATGCCAGCCAGGAGAACCAACTCATGGATCAGTGACTTGGAGCTGGGAGAAGAGTCTCGTAGTCCCGGCTAGTCCGGGAGGTTCCAGCTCAAAGCTCTATCACATCTTCCCGCATCATTTCCCT